>OVAU01003103.1:0-11500 GCA_900406315.1 Biscutella laevigata subsp. laevigata
CAGACCACAGGCGTGGCCTTCTTTTTGGGGAGTAGCTTCTTCGATTAAGTCTTTGGGGGGGAATTTTTTGGACTGGAAACTTATGTTGGAATCTCATTATTCCAATCAACCAGCAAAGAAGATTGCAAGGAGTGTTATAACTTATCGTTTGGACCAGTCGTATTTGGCGATAGGTTTCCCGGATTGGTTAACACACGTGATGCAGGAAGATCTTCGTAGTTGTGTTTGTTAGGAGATTCTCTTAAGTTCCTGGTTTTTTGTGGTTTTTTGAGGCTGCTTTAGTGTACTGCCCCGGTTTGTGGGTTGCTAATGTCTTGGCTGTATAAACTATGATCCTTGGTTGGGCCTTAATTACATCCTTTGAAAAAAAAAAAATTTACACCATTTTTATCCTTTTGTTTGTTTCTCTTCCACAAACTTTCCTGTCTTTGCCATGCACATGCTTCCTCTCTCTCTCTTGATTCTCACTCCAGTGATTACAGAGGCCAGCCTACCCACTTAGACCATCTAATGTTCCCGCATTAACATAAACACACGTTAGATTCTTCTCCTTTTGAACTGTAATTTCACTCTTTCATTTGTTTTAATTAAAGTTCTTATCATTACTCTCCCTGTTCCTTCTTCACCCTCTTTCATCAGTAGAAAAAGTCACCGCCTTTCTCTTTCCTCTTTCCATACACTTTGATTGATCAATGATGTTTCTTCATTTCTATCGCTAAGTTTCTTTCTCGTTTTTTCTCTCTCTCTGCAAAAATTTCCATTTCCTTTTTTTTACCTCATAGATCTTCACTGTATTGGGACGAAACAAAACCCAAAATTTGGTAGCTTTTTTTCTTACATTTTCCTGGGGAATTCAATCTCTTTCTCAGTGGGTTTAAGCTATAATTGTTACTTGTTTGGAGTCTGAGAAGAATCACAGATAAAGTTTGTCTTATTTTAATTGTCGATCTTTTCATCTCTCTGTTTTCCATGTAGAAGAAGCTTTCTCTTGCTGCAGCGAAAGTTTCAGTCTTTCATTCTGATTCAGATTCTCATTTTGTCATCTGAGTACAGACTTCCCAGAGAGAGTTTGTTGAAAATTTTCATTCAACTTATTGTTCTAGTAATCTGCTCTTTAGATGAACATGGACAAGGAAACAGAACAAACCCTTAACTACTTACCTTTGGCTCAGAGCGATCCATTTGGCAATGGTAATGACGGAACGATCAGTGACTTCATCGGAAGATTCTGCGACCCTCAAGAGATTTCACCATTGACTCTACAATCCTTCGCCTTGAATTCCCAGATCTCCCAGAATTTCCCGATTTCTGGAGGAGTCCGATTCCCACCGTATTCAGGGCAATTCGGATCCGATCGGGAATTTGGTATTCTCGGGTCGCAACCAACAGCTCAAGAGAGTAACAAGAGCTCTTTGTTAGATCCAGATTCAGTTTCCGCTGCTTCAGATCGAGTTCCGACCACGAAGTCCAACTCCAGAAAGAGAAAATCAATCCCCACAACTGGAAACGGCAAGGAATCTCCAGCATCCTCTTCTCTTACAGCTTCCAATTCAAAGGTTTTGACTCAAACCTCTTCACTGCCTTTTGCTCTAGTACACTTTGTTTTCACAAATGTATTAGACTACAGCAAACTGTAGCCATATGCATAAGAAAGTTGTATTTAGTAAATGTTGATATTTGCATAGTACCTGACCTTGTAGTGTGTTCTTGATATTCCGGATTTATGATCAGATGTCAGGAGAAAATGGTGGATCCAAGGCTGGGAAGAGAAGCAAGCAAGATGAAGTTGGGAGCAGTAAAAACAGAACAGAGAATTGCGATAGTAAAGGCGACAATAAGGACGATGCAAAGCCTCCTGATCCGCCTAAAGATTATATTCATGTTAGAGCCAGAAGGGGTCAAGCCACCGATAGCCACAGTCTTGCTGAAAGAGTACTTAAACCTGCAAAACTGATATGTTTCATTCAATATCAGATAATGCTTTGGTTTAAATCAACAATGTCGATGTTTGTGATGTGTGTTTAGGCAAGAAGAGAAAAGATCAGTGAAAGAATGACGTTGCTTCAAGATCTAGTTCCTGGTTGTAACCGGATTACAGGGAAAGCGGTCATGCTTGATGAAATTATAAATTATGTGCAGTCCTTGCAGAGACAAGTCGAGGTAGGATCCAGGGTTTCATAAAATGCTTCTTGACATGGAAGTTGAGTATTATGATTTTAAAATCCAAAAATCGTGGTCTGCTTTTCTGCAGTTCTTGTCCATGAAGCTGGCTACTATAAATCCAAGGATGGAGTTTAACTCCACTGAGGTAAAATTCTGCTTTAGCAGAACAGTTTTGAAGCCTCTATCTTGTTGAATGTTCTGTATCTATAATGTGTGCATCTGTATGTATAGATGATTCAACCGGGGGAGTCTTTAACGCAGTCGCTTTACGCATTAGCTTGCTCAGAGCAAAGACTTCCATCAGGATACTATTCTCTTGGCAAAAACATGCCTAGATTCTCAGAAACACAATTCCCCTCAAGTGATGGATTTGTTCAAGCTGAGGTAATTGTAGTAGTGAATGTCAGATTGGGTATACTATAGACTCTTCTCTTTCTATCTCTCTCTGTGTTGCTCAATCTTTTCATACTTTTGATTAACTTCAGACACCTGGATTCTGGGAAAATGACCTGCAAAGCATTGTTCAGATGGGTTTTGGAGATGTCCAGCAACAGAGCAACAACAACAACTGTAAGAATTAACATTAAGAAACCACAGTCCATTGAAACTTTAGAACCAATCTCATGTTAATGTATTATGATTAGGTTCTGAGCAGGCCCGGCCCTGAGCCCAAGCAGCCCATGCAGCTGCTTGCGGCCCTCATTATAATATATATAAAATCGGCCCTTATTTTGCAAATTGTTACCATAGTTCAGTGGTCGAACATAGTTTCTTCCCTTGAAATGTCCTAGGTTCGAGCCTTATCAGTGTAGTATTTCATATTGATTTTTTTTTTAAATTTTTTGGGTCTAAAATCAGCCCATTTTTTATTTTGGGCTTGTGGCCCCATAATTGTCAGGGCCGGCTCTGGTTCTGAGCCAACCCTTCAGATGAAGCTTGAGCCATAAACTGATTAAAGGTGTTTAATTATTATTTCTCTGTACATACATAAAACCAAGTAGTGATGGTTACGGAGTGATACATATGAAATCAATGTTTACTATCGTTTCTTGCTTTGCTTGTTCATCTGTTGATTTCTGCTTAGACACGGAAAAAAAAACTTCATCTTATGTAAAAAAATGACAAGAAGTATTTATTTACAATTGCTATGTATTGTTATTACTCAATTTTTAAGAAAGGCAATAATAATAATAATAAAAACAGTTTGATTTTCACAGTTTAAAGTTAAAAGATTTTAAAACAATATTAGCTTTTGCAGACTGAGAAGTTTAGGCTTCAGAGGTCTGAGTGGGCTAAGCTTTGTCTACTGATGTGATAAAACAAATTCTCTTACAAAGAATCTACTAAAAACATCTTTCAGATGAGAGATTTATGAGAACAAAAAATGTATAAATTACAAAATAGGATCTATATAAGAAATACAATGAAAATTGGACAAGTTGTGATGAATGTTGCAAACTTCAGATCTATATCTCACAGCATCAGATAAGAAAGACATCAAATGTCTTTTTTTTCCTATACACATTACAGAAAAGTTGTTGTGGTAACGGAATTATATGTTGCATCGGTCATATCCTGAGAACCAAGAAGGCTCAGCGACTTTTGACAACTCTGCGTCATTCTTGTAAAATGGCTCGAACTCTTCTCTCCATTGATGATCACCTGGACTCGCTGATGTTTCCACTGGTTCATCATATTTAGCCATCCTATCACCATTAAAAGAAGCTTGAAAAGATTCAACGGGATTGTGCAACTCTTCAAAGTGTTGTTGGTGAGTGCTGAGTTCGGCTTCGTGTTTCCTCTTCAGTTTATCAATCTTTTTATATGCTTTTGATGCTTCATATTCTGCATCCATTGCGCGTTTCTGTGAATACACAAGCCAGAAAGGTTAAGTAAGTCTCATATGATAGGATTAGTAACTGAAAAATAGCAAATAGGGTTGAGATTTTAGAAATGTAACTTCATATCAACAGATCTCTTACCTGTGCAATTGTCAATCCTTCTTCAGCTTCTTTAAGTCGAACAAGTAACTCTCCTGCTGCTTGAACAGCTTCAGCTGTATCTCTTAGTTGTGACTGGAGACTTTTGTTCTCGTCCCTGAAGTATTGTGCCTCCTTCTCTCTTTGCACCTTTAAAGCTGAAATTTCTGCTGCAAGTGTGTTTATGAATCTGGACTCTGCACCCTTGACTCCTGCTCTGGCTGCTGCTTTTTTAACATCGTCTATTCCTTCTCGGATCCTCCTATGTCTAGCAAGCAACTGTATATGTTTCTCTTGTAGGTCTGCATATTGTTCAATCATCCTGGCATGGCCTTGCATCGCCATCTGCATTGCTTCCTTCAATTCTTCAGCACATCTTTTCTCGGTATCCAGTTCACGTTTCTGCTTTGCCATTAGCGCCCTATTGGTATCAAGCTCAGTTCTTAATTCCTCAGCAAGAGAGATCCAGTTGCTCTCTGCTTCTGTCCAACGAAGTCTTTCCTGTTCTAATGTCTTCTCAGGACTCTCGTCCACTGACTCAGGAATGGTATTAAGTGGTGGAGCCTGATTAGGATCACAAGTGTATGTCAGCCTAAGCAGGGAAGCTCTTTTCCGAGAAGATGTTAGAGAAGAGTCAGTGTAACATTGTAGCTGCGTCTTTAAATCCTGAATCTCTTCCAATAATACTTCCCTTTCTCCCATTTCACCATGGAAGTTCCTGAAACTTTCGAGCTCTGCCTGCACTCTTTTCAACTCAATCCTCGTCTGCAGTACTTCGGGGTGGTTCTCATACATGTCCTTCAGGAGCTGCAGCATTAAATGTGAGTAAAAAATTCTGATTGGTTCAATAATCTTCTAAATTAATGCTAACCCGAAAAGTTACCTTATGCTCATGCATGAGAGATGCAAATTCTTCATCCAGGAAATCATCTTTAGATAATACACCATCCATGAGGCTTTCAAGGCGAACAATCTTGTCTTCCCTCGTTTGTCCTATGATGGCATTACACTCTCTCTCATGTTTGTACTGTTGCACCTGTTCAATTTTCCAAAGACAGTTAGAAAGATTCCCTTGAATAGTAAAAACTAGAGAAACTAAAATTTATCTAAAAACCATAAGCAAGGGTCATTCATACCAGCCGATTAAGCTGTGAAATTTCAGAGGCTTGCTTACTGCAGAACTCTTCCAAAGCCATTTCTCTTCTGATAGACCCTGCTAGAACCTTTTCCACTGCCTGTAAGGTGCAATTAAATTTCCACTACATCGTTATGCTTTACAGTTGCGGAGCGACATATGGTCTAAATGAAAGCAACATTCTTACTTTAGGAACTTGGAAATTGGTCTTTTCTGGAACTTCTGAGTTGTCAACAGGTACCAACTGAAGATTTGAAGTGTCACATAGTTCTTGGGAATCACATTCAGTTTTGCATTTGCACTTACTGCAGAGTACTTCTTTTGGGTATTCTCCCACTATTATTTCAGCTTCGGGATAAGTTTGCACACCTACATCAGCCTTGTTTAAAACGGTTGAAGGCCTGCTTTCCAGAGCTTTGTAGGAAAACCCAAATGTCGATCGTCTTTGAGCTGTACTCTGTCGATAGGAGTCAAGAAGTTTCATGCCTTTGTGGAGGCTAGCTGCCAATTGCCTAGTTGGCACAGGAACAGCTCCACTTTTCTGCGTAGACACATCACTAGATAGGTTTAACTTCTCAGTGGACATAGCCGGAGAAGGTTCCATAACTTCTGTTGTTAATTGGGTTTCTCTCTCAATATCTTTTTGTGATGCGGTTGACATTGATGATGTCCTCAAGCTTTTCCTGCTATTTCTAATTCTAGGAGAGACGCTCTCAGTGGGAGGTATTAGTACCGGAGAATCACTTATTGGACTGAGGCAAGGTGACACAGGATTTACCGAGACGTGTTCTGTATCATTTGATGTATCAGCTACGGGTGCAGTTGCAGAAACAAAAGCTTCAGGAAGCAAGTCTTGGAAAAATGGAACGTTCTCGGCCTTGCTTGGTGATTTTTCATGGTTTGTTTCGCTAATAGAAGAACCAAGAGAATTGGTAATCGAATGAGGCTGTATACTTGAACCATGAGTCATAGTTTGCACTGCTGTTGTGATGTCAGTTTCTGCCACAGTTAACGCATTATCAGTAGTCTCTGATCCAGTGTTCTCAGTTTGGCAACAAGCATCCTCCATGTTAGCATCTGTATCCTCAGGAAACGTTTTTTCTGTAGATTGCCCATCATATGATGCAAGGTCGGAGTTGTTGTGACTTTCATCCTTCATGGCCACAGTTTGGAAGGATGAGTTTACTTTCTCTACTCTGCTCATGTCTTGATTTCTCTCCTCGGCAGGTGGAGATGATTGCAAACCCATTTGAGCACAAAGCCTTTCCACAGCCTCCTCATCAATTTCCATCTCAGTATCTCCATCATCATCACCATGGGGTAATGACTTTGGATGACTAAGGCCAAAGCTTCTTAACAAACTCAAACTTCTACGCGCATTCCAGGAAGTGGTATAAGCTGCATTTGGGTTGGTTGGATTGTTTCCATTATCCTTCACCCTTTGCAGTTCATCCTGCGCAGTTTACATTAGAAGTTACATTCACATTTAGTTTTATATTTATGAGAAAACCAAAAGATTGCATACCCTCAGCTGGCGTATTACTTCCCGCAAGAAATTTACATCATCCTGCATTACTTCATTGACAACTGCCTTGTTCTGTATCGCTTTGGCACGCTGAGCAAATCTCAAGGTGCTAAATGTTTCACTCTTACAACTGCAATTTGTGATGCAATTTTATTTGGCAGAGAAATGGAGAACAATGTAGTTTCTCAAAGAGAAATTCAGGTTCTCGATTTACCTTTGCGAGGGAGAAACTGCGCAAACCATGGCTAATTTTGCATTCCCACCAAGAGACTCCTGTAATAGAAATGTCAACCTGGAATCTCTGTAAGGTATATGCCTCTGCTTCCCTGTTTGTGAAATTTCTGCGAGAATGTTGATCAAATTCCTGCAAGCAAAAACTCAAAAGGTTTACATTTATCTATGACTCTCAGATTAAAAATTTTGTAGCATCATATTTGTAAAATGTTAATAAAAAAGATCTTGGATAAAAGTCAAGAAGTTACGATGATTATTTTCAGATTGTGTTTCCTTTTACCCTAAGTTCTAGTCCTTGTCATCAAAATCCAGTTTCATATGCATGCTACATGTATTAACTGGAAAATGGGATGAGCTAAAGGCAGCATTCAGGACATCGCCTTGTCACCATACTCCCTAGATAGTGTAAATGCAGTATTAACTGGAAAAGGAATTTAATAAGCAGCATAACTACATGTAGACTATTCTGCTCTTACCCAAGTTGAGAAAGTGATCGATTGATATTTCCAGCTTCCTTCAAGCGGTCGCCTGCTGCACCAGTTAATTTTTGTCTTTCTGAACCAGCCAGATCAACAAGATTTATTCTACTTGTCTTGAAGCTGCTTAGACCATCTGCAGCACTCTGTTACGAATGACATTTAAATGCAGTTAGATATCTAGTCCATCTCATTATAATAAACAGTGAACTAAAAAATTGCTAGACTTGTAAGCATCTAAGCCTCATAGCCTATTCTTAGAAACCTTGCAGTCGCCATTTAATATGAGCATTGTAATAAAAAAGAATAGCCCACCTTGCAGCGTGACTCAACAACACAAGTAAATACACAATGTGATCTTGAACTCTCTGCGTTTACACTTGTTGCACCAGTTCTTCTGTTTGCCAAGCCCTGCAACAGTTTTAAATGCAAAGCATTATTCTTGAAGATTCAATTTTCAAAGCAAAAAAATAGCTCAGGCTGTCTATACTGAAGACTTTGACATGCTTTTGCCATATAAAGATCCTTTTTTCGTCATTTCTTTTCTGACATTTCGTAGCATGACTAACAAAGCTGAAATGTTAATATCCCATAAATAGGCTTCCCAATTCCTGTAGTGTGGCCACAATTTCTTTGTACCAAAGCAAATTTTTGCATCCCAGCTTTGAAAAAAACAAGGAGAAATGTATGTACGCTTTGAGCCAAAAGAAATCACTCTAGTAATCTTTCAAAATAGAAAGAGAATCCAAAGAAGAACATGATATAACAAACCTTTATCAGAAGCTGTGACAAATCCTTCAAGTTTTTGACATATTCCTCCGTCAGATTTTCGACATAAACACCGGACTTGACATCTTCTCTAATCTGGTGCAGTGTTAAATTAAAACGATGAACCTATGATCTTTTTCCATTCAATGTAATAGTTGAAGTTGCAAGTTACTTTTACCATCAGATTTTTTTGGCTCGGATCCAAAAGATCTGTTATTTGCTCGTTGTATATCTGCAATGAAAGATGAAAGAGAGAACCACAAGCTTTGAGAAAAAAAAAAACATCAAGCACACTCCAACTAAAGTAGCATCTAATTATTAACCTCGAGAAATGAACAGCGGCACTGGTAATTGAGCTGCCTTTCAGCATGCTTCACTTGCTCCTGCACACAAAAGAAAACAACTATTGAATGTGCTGCCTCTTTCATAAAATGGAAGGTACTGGAAGCAAACAACAACAAGCATCACCTCACTGATACGGGCGAAGAGCAATTCAAAGACACGTGGAGTCAAACCTCTTTGGTCACCACTAAGGTGCTCTTCCAATAATCCATTTGCAGGACCCCACATGGTATATGTTTTCCCACTACCAGTCTGATGATAAGTGTTTTCATGATAGCAGAAGTTAAAATTACAATCATCTGGATGAAGAAATTGCAATTCAAGCTCAAAGGAACAGATTAAAAAAATGATAACTACCTGTCCATATGCAAAAACAGAACTGTTAAATCCAGCCAGACAGTTTTCTACAAGAGGGGCTCCAACAAGCTGAAAGATTTCTTCCTGGAAAGATAAC
The DNA here is from genome assembly GCA_900406315.1 of Biscutella laevigata subsp. laevigata. Lineage (NCBI taxonomy): Eukaryota > Viridiplantae > Streptophyta > Magnoliopsida > Brassicales > Brassicaceae > Biscutella > Biscutella laevigata. Next base: position 9,077 of record OVAU01003103.1, read on the forward strand.
CAAAAAAATAAGGACTTAGCCTATGTAAATCATGCGATAATATAGTATATAGTGACATCCAAACCGTGAAAACCAAATCCTTGCCTGTGTTGACTCCGGGTCAGCAATTGAATCGAACGTGAATGTTTGTTCATTAATCGTGAGAGCATCACTAGAGATCTTTTTTACTATCATATCCTCTTCCTCACCTTTGCTTGGAGGCTTCATCCTAACTATAACCTACAAAAATGAGACATGGGCTCGAGTTAAGTAGCTCGAACACTACAAGCCTCCACTTACCAAAAAATCATGTGTCACTCAGCCAGTTAATAACCTGCATAGACTTTATATTCGTCTCATTTGTGAGAAATCGTACTGATTGTAGCTAATTTTAAGTTGGGGAATGAAATTTCAGGTCTCGCCCATTACATGAAAGCTAAATCAAACTAAAACTTTCTAAAAATACAAGGTATCATCTTTGTTTTCAAGAAAACCGTATAAAGTAAAAAAATAAAATCTTAATAAAAAGGTGTTTCAGTTTGATCAAATCTTTCAAGGGATTTTTTCCTCGACATTCCAATCTCCAAGCAAGAAAAAACAAACTAGCAAAAAGCTCAAACTACCTTGACACCAGAGTCTGAAAGCCCAGATACTGAAATTTCCGCCGCAGCCTCAGCGATGAGCTTCCGTTTAAGAGGATTCGCAGAGGGCGGACGCGGAGGCAATGGACACTTCAGTTTCGCCGGAGATGACTTATAATCAGGCATCAAAGAGTTAAGATCCGGTGGTGGAGCATTCTCTTTTGCGGATCTCATCTTCCTTTGGGACTTCGATTTAGTCAAGGTAGGGCTCGGCGATTGCGACTCTCCCATATCCCGCAAGATAGGGTTTCTTGGCATCATAAAATGCTTCATTCTCCAATTAGAATCCCTAAAAGAAGAAACGAGGAAGAAGAAAAAGAAGAAGAAGAGCAGATCTGCTGCTCCAAAGTTAGTGTTCAGGCAAAGAAACGAAGAAGAAGGAAAGCAGAGAGAGAAAGAGAGAGAGCCGTTAATGGCGAAATTTTGAATTTCTAGATCGCGTTCACTTGTTCACATGTGATTCTCTTCGATCGCGAGACCAATCTAACGGTTGAGAAATATTTAGGGCCCGTGTTTTGTTCGACCGTTGGATTATTATTATATGGGTTTTAATCAAAAACCCCTCAAATATTAAATCATCGTATTTTTTAAAAAAAACCTCTCAATAGTTGTTGAAAAAAAAAAAAGAAAGTGATTTTCACTCTAAAAGAACTTTAAAAGATTTAATTGCATTGTGAAGTACTTGTGATACTTTTTACACTTTAAAACTCTTTTTCTCAAAACATTTAAATCTATGACGATTTTGCCCCTAACTAAAACCAATTGATATTTAGCTCCCTTATCATTTCGTGGTCAGATATATGAAAGTTAACTCGTGGTCAGATATATGAACTTAACTCGTGGTCAGATATATGAAAGTTTTGTAATGGGAGTACTAACTCGTGGTTAAACTTTTTAAAATGGTTGAATTGTGGTTAAGAAATGAACTAAAGAAAAAGTAACTGTTGAATTGTGGTTAACAAATGAACTAAACAAAAAGTAATTACTGAATTGTGGTTAGCAAATGAACTAAACAAAAAGTAACTGTTGAATTGTGGTTAGCAAATGATCTAGACAAAAAGTAACTGCTGAATTATGGTTAACAAATGAACTAAACAAAAAGAAACTGTTGAATTGTGGTTAACAATTCAATTAATTTTGTTAAATTTGGTTAAAAATGATCAATTGGTGGTTAATGATATCTTACAATAATGAATTGGTGGTTAATGATATTTCATTCATTTAATTTGTTTAATCTAGTTGAAGTAAAATTGAGGGGTAAATTGTAATTTCAAGCGAAAAAGTATGTTAGAGTGAAAAGAAAATAAAAAGTGTGTTGGATGCAATTATGAGTATCAAAAGTGTGTTAGAGTGCAAAATTTTCTTTAAACCTCTCAATAATTGTCAGAAAAAAACCTCTCAATAAAATTTATATTCTTATAATTCCTGGTATTGTGCACCGTTAACGAAAAAAACCCTTCATCAATGATTTTTCCAAAATGAAATTCAAAAGCTAATGAGAATTTTTATGACATTGTTTTCTGTAGGTGTTTTTTTTTGGGTAGGCAAAGTTATAAATTTATATATATATATATTTGTCATCTAAACCCATTAACAAATCAAAGTTGGTCGGTTGGGGTAATTCTAAGATCGACCATAACCGAAATGTTATGATTTACATGGGTAAAAGGGGATCCCCGTGCTCGTGTTCCTTTGGCAAGAGCATCGGCACAAAAATTTTGGTCCCGAGGAATCCAAATAGGACAAAAATCAATAAAAGCTTTCTTCAAATGAGAGAAGAGGTCCAATTCAACTTTGAAAGATG
>OVAU01003104.1:0-11500 GCA_900406315.1 Biscutella laevigata subsp. laevigata
AAAATCCTTTTAAGACAAATTTTTGCTGTTAAAAAGTTTTTTAAAATTGATTGTCTAAAAGGAAAAAAACGTTTTAAGAAATCTTCCTGTTAAAAAAAAAAGAAATCGTTTTTACACAAACAAATTGCTATGAAAAAGGAAAATAGTTCACAATCTTTCTAATAACTAAAAATTGTGGCCCTGTAAATTTGTTATTAATTAGTGGCCTAAAGCCATGGCTTCATTCGCCTTATGATGATTATGATGAGGCCGGGTCTGGCTTTAGATGCCAATTTCACTCATAACAATTTGCACACTTCATCAACAAAAGAAAAAAAAAAACGCAAGTAATGAACACAAAGACTTCTTGCAGTGATCAAAAGTACCCAGATTTCTTCTTACACATGTCAGAAAGACTTCTTGTTATGTAATTTACCTATCAAATAAGATATCTTAAGCTTCATAGCAATATGTGATGTGTTACTTGTTGTTAGGCTTTCTGCAAGCAACACATGATTTTCTGAAATTTATTTGGGAATAATAATGATCTAATGAAAGAAATTAAAATCATTAAAAATATTGAAGAGATCGGATTCTCACAATAGTCAAAAGCTACCATGTGATCTGTGAGTTGTTAGACATTTTGGTTTTATTAATGTTTTTCTTCTCTTCCATCATTGTCCTATTATTCTAACTCCTTTTTCTCCATCATTTCCGAAAACGCAAAAAGGTCTTATTTTTAACAATCTAAAGATTTGTCTTTCCCCAGTTTGATCCATTTCTTTTCTTTTCTTTTTGGGAAAATTCACGTTTTTTCTGTTCTCCTGATCCAAAGTTTTAATTTTGTTCTCTGGGTTCTGTTTGTTTCTCAGTTTCTACACGCTTAAAAACCAATTTTATAACTCTTGAAGTTTCTAGTTACTCTCAATAGCTTTCAAACGTTGACCGAGTTTGTTTGTTTGTTCTCTATCTCCTTCTCTCTCGTTTTCACAGACGAATTGGTAACAAGTTGGGTTTATCTTTGATCGAAAACCACAACAAAAGAAGAAGCAATCTGATCTGATCTGCAGTTTCTTAAAGGGTATATTCCTCTCTTTGAATCTCTATCATATAAGTAAGAGAAAGGAAAACGAAAATAGCTTCTCTGTAATCTCTATGAATCTTAAATAATTCGTTTCTGGGCTTAAAATTTGCAGTTTTTGTGATTACAATACTCTGATAGTGAAGAACTGTTCTAATTGCTTTTCTCTTTCATCAGGAATTGCTAAGAAAAGATGGGTTCTTTTAAGGGTCATGCTTTGCCAGGTACATTGTTCCTTCTGGTTGGAGTATGGCACATTTGGAGCTCAGTGGTTCGATTCATATCAAATCCTAAATCATTTCGTGTTCGAGTTTGGCACCCTGTTCCTGGTTTCAACGGTGGGCTCAAGTACTTGGAGCTTTACGTTGTCACAATTGGCTCATTCGTTGACTTGTGCATCGAGTTTTTTTACTCAACTCATCTCAAATTCTTTGTTAACGGTGTCTTGAATCCTTCTCATATGAACGATTTCGAGCATTCCGGGATGCTTCTCATGTTCTTTATCCTTGGGTTTATTGCTTTGCTCTCCGAGAAAACGAGGTATCAAAAATGTTTTAGTTAATGATACTATTTATGGAAATGCTAGTTATATGTTGGATCTTTGAGATGTCAAAAGTGGGGATTTTCAGTGATTCTTGGCTTGAATTTTGATGAAAACAATCCTAGAATTGGATCTAGATCGTTGATGATAAGAATACATTATTTCATTACTGATAGAATCATTTAGAAATGTAATTTTGCTTTGATGTTAGGTTGAATACTTTGTGATTCTGAGAACCTAAAATTTTCTTATTAGTGATTCTAACTTCATTTATGTTGGTAAATAGCTTTGAAGTTAGGTTGGTTCTTTGGTGATCTTTAGAACTCAAAAGTGGGTTGTTAGTGACTTCATCTTTCAGTGAAAACAAGCATAGAAATGGATGTACAAGTGGATCTATATGAATCAATATTTAATTGTGATGCTCTTTTGTTTATCATAGGTTGCTTTCTCTGCCGCAAGAAGTTCTGTGCCTAATTGCTGCAACTGCTTTCACAGCAGAATGTCTTCTCTTCTTCTTCCATTCTACAAGCCACAAAGGTCTTGAAGGTTATTATCATCTCCTCCTCGTCTTTCTCATTGGTCTCTGCGTTATCTCCTCAATCGCAGGAGCATTCTGCCCCACAAGCTTCCCAGTAGATCTATGCAATGGCATTGCAATTACTCTTCAAGGCCTTTGGTTTTATCAGACAGCTTTCACTCTCTATGGCCCTATGATGCCTCAAGGCTGCAGTTTAAAAGGAAACTCTGTCGTGTGCAGATCAGTAGATTCTGAAGTCTCTGGAGAGTTTCTGGCTAATTTTCAGCTCTTCTCTTTGGTTCTTGCTGTTCTTGTCTGCGTTGTGGGTTCTTATGTTTTTGCTGCTTCAAGATTTGGAGTGAGTAGATGAGAGATTTAGGAAGTAGAAATTAGGAATTTTGTTGTTCTTCTTCTCTGTTTCTGAGTTTTTTAGAAAAATATTATTTGTCATTCATGTTTGAGATTATACAGAAGCAGAAACTAAAGTATGTATTTCGAGTTTTGACACAGATTAATACATTATTAAACTTTTAATACTCTATATTATTGTTCACTCCCATTAAAGTATCAACCTTTAGTTAATTAACTAATAAGTAATTGAAGTGAATTTTTTATTTGAAGGTGTCAGTTGGATATATAATGATTTTATTGTACAATTTTTGAAACAGTTTATTGTGGAACATACTGAAAATTGATTGACATAACATCAGAATATTTTCTTCTCTCAGGAGGAAAGTTACGAACATGTTTTCACCTCCCATTACATAATTGACTCGAAGCAAAACCGTTTATATAACCCCAATGCCTCAAGAGTCAAGTCTTTGACTTCACCTCGAAGACTTGAACCAAGCAAGGTTGAAGATCACAAGATAGAAGAGCCAGTTCCATTGTGGCTCGATGATCTGGCTGCAACCTCTCTACAGGTACTTGATCATACCCCGACCTTCCACACTCACCTTCGTTGCTTGCAACCGCTTCTTTTTTGTTCCTTTTAGCTGCTGAAGTTTCTTGTTCATCTGTAATTTTGATATAACAGACCAACGGATTGGTAACTAGATGGTGTTTTGTCTGATCAGTGAGAAAGGACAACTAACGGTACAGATGTTTTACCTTCGCTCGACGCTGGTCCTGAGAAACCTGTTTAGCACGGGCTCTGACCTCATCTGGATCAACTTTGGATTGAGGACGAATCACAAAGTCCAATGGGGTTGCTTCTGGTCTCATAGTCATTTGTCTGGACGAATCTCCCCTTGAACTCTGACCCGAAGTCAGACCAGATTTACGTTGCCTGCATATTTATTAACAAACACTGAGTATTGTCAACACATAACTTCCAACGACGTGGAAAATATCTAAATTCAAAAGGGTTCTTCCATACCGAAGATCTAAGTCAAAGTCACCATCTCTGGATTCCATTGGCGTAGGTTTGTTGCTAGGTCTATGCAAAACACCCAAATAGAACAAGAAGAGAAGCTAGGCATCAGTATATGAATGTTAATACTAAGCACGTAAAGGTCCAAAAACAAAAGGTCTAGAATTTACTTCTTCACTGATGGTCTTCTATAGGGAATTCTATCTTCTTCAAGATTTCTCATGTCCTCAAACCTTGTACTCTTGTTGAAAATTGGACGAGACTGCAGGACCAAGCATAGAGTAAGTAAATGGTTGGAATTTTATCCAAGGAATTGGAGCTACCGGAAACGCTATTTACCCATTTATCAACCAAATCCTTAGCCAGTCGTCTGTTTGAAGTAGTTTCCTCATCCGACTTTGATAAGAACATAATGACCTTCCAAAGCCAGAACAAATATAAGGGTTCATGGAGTTATTTCCTACATAGCGACTCATTACATCATGTGGTGTACCCTTACCTTTCCAAGCCCACTCTTTTTCAATTGCTCCCTTCTATCGTACTGATCCAAGTCAATCGGAAACTGCAAGACATAATCATGAAATGGTAAAGAAACTAGAATTGAACAATTAGGCAAAATATTCTACAGGAAACAGGAGCATACATCAGTAAGAACCCTTAGAATAGCTGCCCGGATGTTTATATTTGGCAAGCTTCCATCTGGAAGAGGCTCAAGCCAATTTTTCAATAGAGTTAAAACTCCATGGTCTAGGAATTCTGTTTGAAGCTGCTTCCTGGATAAAGCCGGATATGTGATATTACAAAACATACTATCAGAGAGAAACCGTATAGGATAACGGTAAGTTAGAACCTTACTTGCCAAGTACATCGGTAAGAAGGGAAAGTTTCTTAAGCTTGTTAATAGCAGGCTTCCCCTGTCTATTAAGGTCTGCATCTAACTCAGCAGTAACCTCGAGCTCAGCCATCACATTCTCAACCAAGAGCGCAATTTCCGCAGGATTTTTTTCAGTCTTTTTCTTTTTCTTCCCCATATTGAAAAGTTTATCTACCTCATCATCCTCCTCGCCCTCTTCTGCCTGTTTGTTCATAACAAAAGCATTATGTAACGCAAATAATCTAGATTCAGAAACAAAACCGGAAGATACTCCTCATACCTGAGGATAATGGGTTGGAGAGCGGTCTCCAGCGTCACCTCCATACCTCTCAGAAGGATCTAAACCAGTATCGTCAATGAAATTATCGTCATCCATAGTCCTAACACCTTCTTCATCATTCTATAACAGAAACGAAACACTTTTCTAAGATGAAAAACAAAATTCTGTCTCATCCACCAACAGCTAATGCAATCTCAGAAAATAACCAATGTGTAGTGCACCTCTGGATTACGGGCAATAGATTTCCACATTTCATCAATCTCTTCTGACTTCCTCTCACCTCGGCTTGGGAACTTGTTCCTCTTCTCCTTCCCATTACCACTACTACTTCGATCTTTCTCCTTCCTCTTCCTACCAACCTTATCATCATACTCTGTACCACCATTTCCTCCTCTTCCTCCCATGAACTCGTTAAACTCTGCGTCATCCACATCCTCATCAATCAATTCAGGAACATCAATCGTCTCACGTCCACTAGAGGCTTTCTTCACCAACCTTTTCCTCGGTTTGGCTACTTTATCGTTATCATAAACAGGCGTTTGTGAACCTTCACCATCCCAGTCTCCAATATCATCAGCCAAGTTATTATCATCAAAATCTTGAATTGGCTCTGTAGATGGCTCACGATCATTTTCAAAGTCATCAAAGTCCATCAATGGCTCCCCATCTACATCACGGTACCTGAAAGATAAAACCCATCAATTAACCCAGAAATAATTCAATTCACAATCAAATGCGGAAAAACACAAAAAAGAACCTACGAATCTGAAACACGGAAGGATTTTCAAATCAACAGAAGAGAAAAATTTAAGGTTTCTGATCTGCACATGAATTTACAATAAAAAAGGAAACTGAAATTCGCAAAATCAAAGAGCTTGATTTTGGTAACCCTAAATTTAATGAAAGGAGGAAGGAGCTGGGCATTTCTTTAGAACAAAAAAAAAGAAGCTAAAATACAAAATTAAAGAAGATAGAGAAGAACTTACGGATCATCCTCGAAACCCATTTCTGCTGCGTTTCCAGAAAATGATTCAACAGAGATAATCTCCAATACTCTGATCTTCGAGTTGTCGAGGAGAGGCGCGGGAGAAAGGAAGAAAGAAAGAAAAACAAAAAAAAAAAAGAGAAGGAAATTCAACGGCCTCGATTGAAGAAACGATTAACAGTTCAGATCTTGGCACGTCATCGATACAGAATCGAATAAGAAAAGGTAAAAAATGTAATCGAGATTTTTAATGGGGTAAATTTCATAAGTAAGGTAGATATTTGGGTTTGAAGTAAAATTTTAGATAGAAACAATTATATTCCCTCTGTCAATCCCACGCACCTTCGTCTTCCTCCTCGTCAGAAACACGACACGAACCAATCCCCAAAACTATTTACCTCTAAATTTCTCTGAAGTCACTGATTCTCCCAATCTCAATCCAAAATTTCTGCAAAATCAAAGATTTTTTCTTATTCATTTCGCATCTCTGGTTTTGCTCAAGATTGCTCCAACATTATCGATCTTAAGGTCTTTACGTCCACCGATCTCTAGGTTGAATAAGAATAAGAAATGTTTAGTTTTTCAATTTCCTTCCTGATTAGATTCTGAATTGGTGTAGTTCTCTTATAGTTTTGTTGGGTTTGTGTTATCGTCTCTTATTCCCTTCATCGAGCATTGTTAGCTGAAAGCTAGGTTTATTTCTTTTTGCTTCCTCAGATATATAAAAAATATGACCTCTTTTTAGCTTCTAGGTTTGTTAAAAAAATGCTTAGGAGTTAGTATTTGGTCAATGTTTCAATTGGAGAAATCTCTACTCGATTCTCTAACTTCTGATTGTTTGTTTTGTTAGGTTTTATTTAAAAGCAGAACTCGTTCTGGTCTTGTGTGAAGCTTTCACTGTTTCTTTACAAGTTGGTGAATGTGATAATGGGTAGCAGCGAGATAGAAAAATCGGATAAAGAGAAAGAACCTAAGAGTCCTCCGCCTTCTTCTGCTCCTGCTCCTGCTACTTCACTGGTTTGCATTGTTGTAAAATAATCTACCAAAGTGTATGTTGCTATCAGACTCTTCATGGTTGATGTCTTTGTGTTTGCAGGAACCTTCTTCTGCTGCTAGTGCTGGAGTGGCTACTCCAGATTGGTCTGGTTTCCAGGTCCAAAAAAGGAGATTACTAGTCCTTGTTTCTTTGTTGCATTTGGTTTCATGTGGCTCATTTTGTGTTTCTTCTTTCAACAGGCTTATTCTCCTATGCCGCCTCATGGTTACGTGGCCTCAAGTCCACAACCTCACCCTTATATGTGGGGCGTTCAGGTTAGTCGAATTATTTTTTCCATTTAATCCCTTTCCTTTTAGTTGATTTTAGATACTCTTAAGCACTCTTGGAAGCTTTAGGAGCTTATTTTATGAGTCACAAATCTTTTGCTACTGATATTTGCTTACTGGGGAAATATTATCTTGGTCACTTGTGTAGATTTAGCCAAGGCTAATTTTGTATAGACTAATAGTTTATTAGGCACTCCGTAACCATTATTAATGAATGTACCATCAACTTAAGAAAATCTTATTTTTTGGTAGCATATGATGCCTCCGTATGGAACACAGCCTCATCCATATGTTGCGATGTATCCTCCAGGTGGCATGTACGGTCACCCTTCATTACCTCCGGTACTGCTAAATTTTGGATATTCGGTTATGTACTCAAAACATTCATTCACTGTTAGTTTTTTTAATATGTTCCGTGCTGCAACAGGGACCTTATCCATATAGTCCCTATCCAATGCCTTCTCCTAATGGAATGGCTGAAGCTGCTGTGAGTTATTCATTTTCTCATTTTTTATCTGTTAAGTTCTCTCTCAAATGGAATCTTGATTGTGGAATGTTTTGGATTCAGGGAAATACTGGAAGCGGTATAGAGGGTGATGCCAAACAATCTGAGGTGAAGGAAAAGTTGCCAATCAAGAGATCAAAAGGAAGCTTGGGAAGTTTGAATATGATTATAGGAAAGAACAACGAGCCTGGAAAAAACTCTGTAGCATCAGCTAACGGAGCTTGTTCTAAAAGGCACGTGACTTCATGATTGTATGAAGATCGAAATCTTGTTTGCATACTACAATCTTCTGGTCTTATGATTGCTAGCTATGAGAGTATCGTTGTATTGTATAGGTTTGCTAAAACTGGCAGCTTTTTGTTTGATTTTACAGTGCTGAGAGTGCGTCTGATGGTTCAAGTGAAGGAAGTGATGTAAATTCACAAAATGTAAGCTTATAGCATTCCACTGAACCGTTTAAGTTGAATCTATATTGAATTGAATCTACATCGAGTTGAAAAAGTCTCAAAAGGCTTCATATGGAGATTAAGGAGCGTTTATGAATATTAACATGGAACTGATATGCTCTGTAACTTTTGTAGGACTCTGGATCTAGACATAACGGGAAGGATGGTTGGTTAATCTAACTTTTATATCTCATCCCAAATCCTGTTGGAATTTGCTTATTCAGAGTGATATTCTCTCAGGTGAAACAGCTTCAGAGAGTGGCAATTCTGCCCATGGACCACCTCGTAATGGGAGTAATCTAGCTGTGAACCAGAACGTGGCGATCATGCCGGCTACAGGTGTTCCGGGCCCACCAACGAATCTAAACATCGGAATGGATTATTGGAGCGGTCATGGTTCCACAGCAGTTCCTGGAGTTGTAGTAGATGGTTCCCATTCACAACCATGGTTACAGGTGTGTGTAACTCTTACCTCTTCTCTACGAGTTATTCAAGCAGCGTGTTTGATGGTTTTGTAAACTCAGGACGAGAGAGAGCTTAAGCGACAGAGACGGAAGCAATCCAATAGAGAATCTGCTCGTAGGTCCAGGTTGCGTAAACAGGTAACCTAAGCAAAGTACAAACCGCGTTCTGGCATCATTTGCCCATGGATTATGAATTGTAAGCTTTTTGTATTCAGGCGGAATGTGATGAGCTAGCACAACGAGCCGAAGTGTTGAATGGAGAAAACACAAGTCTTAGAGCAGAAATAAACAAGCTTAAAAGCCAATACGAAGAGCTGCTTGCTGAAAATAGCTCTCTCAAGGTAAATTACAGCAAAATCTCTCTGTCAGATCCATAACCTGCTTGAGAATAGATTCAAAGTTCTTCTGTTCTCTCTTACTCATTCTTGTAGAATCGGTTTTCGTCAGTCCCGTCAATGAAAGGAGTAAACTTTGACAAGAACGAGCAAGAATCAGAGACTAGCACACGTCAAGATGTTGCAGAGACTGCAGACACCACTCATGGTTCCTACAACAAAGCCTGACTCGAGAACATCAGCTAACAGTTCAGTGTAATTTAAAAACAAAACCAGAGTTCGTTTGGTTTCTGTAGTGTTTAAGCTTTTAATGTTGCTCTAAGTAGGGAGGAAATCATAGAAAAAGCTCTCTTCTTTAACAAATTGCGTATATTTGTCTTTGTTTAGAGTTCGAACCTTTGGTCTCGGTAAACGCTAATGTTCGTCTTTTCTAAACCCTTCGTTTATACAAATGTTAATCAGTTGCGAATTCTAGTTTAACTGACCAAGGTCGAGACTCAAAAGTCAACGAGTAAAGCCATAGCACTTGTAAAAGGGATAAAGAAACGTCTTCTTCAACATATTGAAAACAAAAGTACTTGTTCAATGTTTTCACTCATCAAACAGTAGCAACGATAAGTTTCTTGCAATAAACTGACTTTGGGACTGTAAACATATCGAACCACTCAACCTTCCCGTATATGTCCCGTTGTTTGTTGCGTCTTTCAAGTGCAATCACAGCACACCAAATCTTCTCAAGAGAAACAGGAAACCTAGTCTCCTGCCACAAAACTGCAATCTTCCCACCAAAATTCACCAACTTAACCGAACCTAAACCCGTTAATAGTTTAGTCAATTCCTTTAAACCCTTCAAAAATTTCCATGATCTTGTCTCATAGTCGTACCATTCAATCCTTTTACCGAATCTATAAAGATACATTATGTTATCAATCTCGAAAATAGAAACAAGCATCGCACCCAAACGCATTCCGCTAATTTCATCCGCACGCATCTCCAGTGCTACCACTTCCCATCTGTTTTCCATGGGCTTGTAAACAACTTCCTTGTCTCCAAAGAAATAAAGATTCCCGTTGATTGCTAAGCTTCTAGTTATATTTGTCACTCTTATCTCTTCGTCAGGACCTTGTACATCCTCCCATATCTGAGTAATAGGATCGAAAACCTCCATCCAACCCGAGGAACCACAATCTTTGTATGCTTCCATAACGTATATTTTCCCATCAAGCACACTCGTCTGAGGACGTGTCCGACCTATCCGCATGTTTGGAGCTTCATGCCACGTATGATTCCGACAATCCATGAATAATACTCTAGAGGGGAGCTTGAATCCACCAATAACATAGATATTAGAACCAATGGTTGCATAAGCGCCCCCTAAATCAAGAAAATTGCGAGTGACTGGGAGCAAAATCTTGTCATTACTTGGCTTCCTCTCTTTCTTCTTAGTGCAGTTCATTAGGATTTTAAATGGTCTATAGCATGGAGAGAACCATTGTGATCTAGGGTTAGGGTTAACTTCTAGAGTTGGTTTCTTGCAGAGAGTGAACAAACGTGATTTATAGCTATCATTCACTAAGCAGACATAGAGACAACTCTCGGTGCAGTTTAAAAGCGTTCGGGTTTGGTAAAGCTCAAGTGAAGTAACTAGAGAGAGGAATCTCTTGGAGACTAAGGAGAGGTTCGGGTAATACGATTTTGAGACGCGAGCAAAGAAATTTAACAGTATATCATCTGGGAGATATGGCAGATTACGTGGCGACGACTCTTTGCAGTTTGTGGTGGTTGAAAGCTTAGTTGAAGAAGGCGACATGTTAAAAGAAAACACTCTGAAACCGATGTGAATCAAAACTCCAAACCCTAAAATTACTTTAGATTGGCAAATATTTTCATGAATAAAGTAGATCGGACTTACGTTAAATCCTTAGTGATAGGATAGATGAAACTGCTTGAGTTAGGTTTGCGTATCGAGATCAGGCTTTGTAGCCAATGTTGTTGAGATATTTATTGTTCTGTTTTAATGTTAAACTATCTTCATCATGCGATTATGCGCGGATATTTTATTTGTTAATAAATTTTATTTTCTAAATTTGTAATGATTTATTTTTATAATTTTTATTAGTATTTTGTTGGTAAAATATGAATTCTATTCCAATTCAGTTTTATTATATGATTATTTTAGAATATATAAAAAAATATTCCTTTATAGATAATAAATATTTGTAATTTTTTAATTCTAAAAATTAAGTTTAAATTATGATATAATAATAATATTGTAAAGAAATATTTTTCTAATAAATAATTGACTGTCTTATACTAAATTTATTGTTTTAATATAATACAATTTATAGCAAAAAAATTATTTTATAAGAGAAAGAGGTTCAAGTCCTTGTACAAGATCTAAGACAAGTATCAAAGAAGAAAAAAACAAAAGATATTTGTTGAGATATTACAGTAACAAGAAAGTACTTTGTGAATATTGTATATACTAGAACCAGAATTATCATATATTCTATCACATTCCCTGTGTTAAAGCGTTAAATGGTCGGATGGTTAAACAAGTAGAAAGTCATCAAAGAGAGATGTTGGTAGACTTTTCGTGAAAATGTCTGCATATTGAATCGATGAGGGAACGTAAACGTACACTTTGACTTCGCCTATTGCAACCTTTTCACCAACGAAGTGAATGCTGAGTGTAAGTGCAGAGAATTGAACACAACAAATCAATGTCTTGAAACGTCAAGACCAAATGTTTGATTATTTATTAATAAGCAGTAGTTTTACACTTTGAAAGCACTCTT
>OVAU01003105.1:0-11500 GCA_900406315.1 Biscutella laevigata subsp. laevigata
CTTTTTATAGTAGATTTATTCTGTTTTAATAGAATAGATTCCTCCTCCCATATCATATCAGCTTTGCTATATGGCCTCCGGACCAATCGTATAAATTTTGATTTATTGTAAACAGTAAAACATCAGTATAGTACCATGATACGTGTATCGTAACATAATGACTTTTGTATAGTACGTTTGAACGCTGTTAATTAATAGGTAAAAATAATAATAGCAGAAGGCCCAATACACATAACATTACGGATCTGATCTATAACCGAACCCGACTCGACTGTTGACACGTAGAGAGTCCACGCCAACGATTGCTGAATCCCAACGAATCGAACATCGCTTCGTCGCTGTAAAATTCGATCTCGCAGATATTTGTCTTTGTTGGATTCCTGGATTCTAGTTATATGTTTCGAATAAGTTCTCCCTGTTCCTCGTGTTTCTCCGACGCTTATTGAGTTTTGCGTCGATTCGGGGGAAGGGGAAGAGACCGGGATCGAGAAAGAAGGGATTTGGTGGAGATTTCGAGAACGCGAAAAAGCGATGATAACAAGATCTAATTTAGCAGAGCAGCTCAGGGAATATCAGATTAGATCAAAGCATGATTGGGCCTCCGTCTCTTTCTTCTCTTCCACCTCGAATTTCTCTTCTTCCAGGTTGGAGAATTATTTAATCACATGATTTGATATCTCTTCTTTCATGTTTTTCTTCATTCTGCTGCAATCCAAAGCTGCTGCTTTCGTCTCAGGGAATTAGTTTTTATTGCATGTGCTAAGGCTTCGGATATGTGTTGTGCAATTTGCATTGAATTCAGGATCCGTGATGCCCAATTCTTTAGGAATCTAAATTTGCCCACAGATCATCCAATTGCAATCTTCCAGGATTTGACTTTTGTAACAAGGAACTATAATTTTGAATGACACGTGACTTGGGTTTCGATCCTTTGTTGTGCCATCCTTTTCACTGAGAATGTTTCATATCTGGATCTGTCAATGTGTTGAATTTTTCCTCCATTGCGCGAAGAAATTCCTAAGTTGAATAACACAGATAGTTGCCAAGTTCTTGTTAGGAAAATTCACACCTCAGAGGTTCAGATTTGATTTATTAATCTTTGTCTCTATCAATATTTATGTCTTTTAGTCTTCCTTTCCGGCTTGAGGGTTTTCTATAATTATCTCTAGATGAAGAAGTTCATAAGTCAAACTAGTTGTTCTGTGTCTTCAACGATTGACCTTATCATTATTTGGACGATAAAGTTACTTGTGTTATTCAAATAATATTAGCTACTTAGACATAGAGTGTTTCATAGGCTTCAGTTTCAATAACCCACTTATGTCTCAGTCTACTCAACGGAAATTAGAATCAAATCCACCAGAACATACTGTTGCTTAGATGCATGACATGAAGTAGACATTTCTGCACTTGTACGGATTTGTGATTTGAATATACATGTCTTTCTTTGTTCTTCTAGGTATGAATACAGAGTGGATATACTCTTCCTTTCATATCACACAGTGGAATTGAGTCCATTGCCATATTGATTCTGTTGCTATAGATTGACAATGAAGATGATATAAACGTTTCTTCTTGTCCTTATGATATATGTTACATTTGTTTTTGATCCAGGGTCGATGTCGTAGTCTTTGTGATATGGGAACTAGTGATCTTAGCATTCCTGGTGTTTTCAGCAGTATCCTTATACTTCAGGCGTTTGCAACTCGCATTCATCCTGGTCTGTGTCACCTTACTGTTGCTTCTCTGTATGAAAATCACAAAGCAAGTGAGACAAGCCAGGAAGAAGAAGCGAAGAATGCTTCTTCCTCTCTCTATGTAAAGACCGAAACCACTGAGCAGTGGCAAACCTTATCTTCTTTTGCAAACTCTTCCCTTGCATCAAGGTTATACTCATATGCATCGATGAAGATGACAAGTATACGCAGACCAACTCTTGGAGGAATTGCTTTCGTCGTAAGAAGAGTAGCCTTGACCTGAGGTAGCAAACCAGGAGATCGGAGCAAATTCTTTTCAGGGCTTATATTAGACAAATCAATCTCTTGTTAAGCATTTTCACTGCAGTCTTCACTCTTCATTACTCAAAAAATCAGAACAAAAGTGGTTTTGTGTGTAAGTTAGTTATGAAATTAAGACATATTTAGGTGTAAAAACGAAAGGGAAGAACAGTAAGGGAGGTTGCATTATTTTTGATAGGCACAATCACGGAAGATTTATTTATTTATTATTTGAACATTTTGTTTGGTAGGCTCTAAAAGTTTTTGAAAAGAATGGTTTGCTGGATTTCATGTGACTAGAGAACGAGAAAACCGAAGAACACTCATGAAAGTAGAAGAGAGATGTATATAATAAAAGGTAGCAAGCAACTTGCTGCGATTGCTCACATGTTTCTCTCACCACCACTGCATCTCTTATGCGCTCTGCAACCACTAGAGTACTTTCAAAGAAAAAATAGTTAATAAATTGTGGTAATAGCTTCTGTTAATGTATTGTTATGCTCTGCTAATACACCAGCTTTGTTAGAACATTCAGATTACCATATAATAAGTCAGTCTGAGCAAAAAAAACTGGACCCCAAAATTAATCCGAATTAAACTTGAAAAACAAGGATCGAATCCAAATTGAATCCGGGAAAAAATTTGGATGGGTACTAAATTTCAGAATTCGAAAAAATTGAATCCGAACTCGAACTGGACCGAAATATTTCGGGTACTCGAAGCATCCGATCTTAAGTCTAAATATTTAATATTTATTAATATTTTTAAAAATTTCATATAATTTTTACAGTTCAATATTATTTTTTAGATGCTTAAAATATTATTAATGTTTTATTCTAAATGTTATGTTTTTTGTATTTTTATGATTTTTTGATGAAAATAGTTAAACTTTTTGGGTTCATTAGTATTTCAAGTACTTTTTAATATATTTTTTTGAAATACATGAACCCAGAAGATTTCGAGAATTTAATATTTATTAATATTTTAAACCATTTGATATAATTTTTACAAATCAATATTATGTTTAGATATTTAATATATTGTTAATGTTTTCTTCTAAATTTTTTGTTTGCTTTTTGTATTTTTGTGATATTTTGTTTTAATGAAAAAGTTTAATTTTTCGGATTTATTAGTATTTCAAGTATTTTTTAATATTTTTTTTGTTGAAAAGACCCGAACCCAAAAATTATGAAATTTTTTGGTAACCATAAACCTGATCCGAAAAATAAATTAACATGAATGAATCTTAAATCCATAGATCCTATAACCTAAAACCTTAATGGGTTAACTCGAAACCCGAACGGATACCAGGTCTAATGATAACATACTATCTACATGACATTGACTAGCTCTTACTTAACATGGAGACATTGCATTGTCAAAGTTCATTAGTGACAAAAAAAAATGTTAACCAAGTGTATTTGTTGTAATCAAGAAGTCGTAGTTCATGTTTAAAAAGGGAAATAAGGACTAAAAAGAAAGAAGATCTCTAGATATTTGTAGAAAGTCGCTACGTAACTCCACGAATGGTCCCGATCCAAACTCTGGAAATCAAATAAACACGAACTTCCATTTCCATCCACGTACATACCAAAATCCATTGCTTTGACTTTTGTCCAAATATTGGCTATATATATGTAGAAGCAGTGAGATGTGCCTACACATACAGTCACAAGGAAAGTTACAAACCTAGAAGAATATGAAGAACTTATATTCTAAGGGGATTAGACTCTCGGAATTGATGGAGAAGTGGAGAAAAAGGAAAAAAGGACACTTCACTGTGTACACGAAAGATGGGAAGAGATTCGTTTTGCCATTGGATTATCTGAATCATCCGATCTTAAAGGTGCTATTGGAGATGGCTGAGGATGAGTTTGGGACTACCATTGATGGTCCTTTAAAGGTTCCTTGCGATAGAAGTTTAATGGATCATATCATCATGCTTATGAGGAGGAGAAGAATGTCGGATGATTATAGTGATGATGAAGTAAATAAGCCAGAGGTTTCCTCCACGAGCATCACCTGCAAGGGAGCTTCAATCTCTTCTCTCTTTCGTGGACAGAGCATTCTTCAGTCACTAATTTCCTAGCAATTTTGAGTTGTGAGTTTGAAGAATTACGCAATTGTGGTATAGACTGCATTTTTGGAGAAGAGGGTTGTTCTTGTTTATGTATAAAAACTTGATACTGTAATTAGTTACTCAAAATTGTAGTGTAATAATATTCGATTTTGAGTCTCTTCAACGCTTAATGAGTTTTCGAAATTCGAAGTATTGGGTGAAGTCATAGTAGTTAGTTACACTAAGCAAATATTCATAGTCCAATTACAATATCTCTCTAGTTTATATGTTTTAAGCAACCAAAAAAAAGTGAAAGAAACAGCTATAGAACAAAAGATAATATTTATTGGGTTCCTTTTCGTCAATATATTAAGCGAAAATGTTTAATTCAGTAGGCTTATACGTTAGAGAAAATTTTGCTCGTTGTGGTTTGATCTTCTAGGATTTTCGTGGTTTCGATAGCATTTTCTAATCTTTCATTTAATCTTGTTCTGGTTGTGTTTATCCGTTTTGTGGTTTCGTTGTGGTTTTCAAGGATTGCTAGTTATTCGCGGCTTTTCTTCCTTTTTTGGGCTCAACTCCTCTTCTTTTAGACCTTAGTTTTAGTTATCAATATTCAGTCTGATAGTAATCGCTAAAGATTTTGTCATTATAATTTCAGCGAAAAGAAGAATACAAGAAAATATATTGAAAAAAAAACACAAGGACAAAAATCTCTATAGTATTATTTCAGAATCACTTTTAGGAATATAACCTTTATTTTAATAAAATGTAACATGATATGTCATGAGAAAAACATATTTCAAAGAACAAAATAAATATATTCATTAAGGATAAAATTGGAAAGATGTGTAATTTTCATCAAGGATAAAACTGGAAATATGTATATAATATTTTAATTGAATTTAAATTTGAAAACGAATTTAATAATAATTTAAAAAATAAAATTATTTTAATATTTTATTTATCCTTTTCAACAAGATCCTAATTTATCTCTCTTTTAAATTTTAAAATATTCAATTTAGATTTTTTGTCCAATATATAATATAATTACTATCATTTAAATATAATTTTTAGTATATGATAATTATGTAATATATAATTTTATCTTACCATATATATTAATNAATGATATGACATTGTTAAAAAATAATTTAAAGAACAAATAATAATATTTATTAAGGATAAAATTGGAAATCTATGTAATTTTCATTAAGGGTAAAATAGTAAATATATGTATAAAATTTTAACTGTAATTAGTTTAAAAACGAATGTTAAATAAAAATTTAATTTTAAAACGAATTTTAAAGAAATTTAAATTAATAACGAATTTTAAAATAAATTTTAAATTGAAACTATTTTAATATTTGATTTATCTTTTTCAACAAGATATCTAATTTAACTCTCTTTTTAGATTTCACAATATTCAATTTGGTTTTCTCCTACCAAAAAAAATATTCAATTTGGTTTTTTTTAATTGTTATATTAAATTTTCTCTAGGTAAATCTAAAAACAAATACAAAAATATTTTAATTTTTCAAAATGTATATAAATTTCGAAAAGAAGTATAATAAAATTTAAATTAATATAAACTGAACTTTATCATACAATTTTATTTTTAAAGATATATAAATCTAACAAATATACAATAAGAAATAAAGATTATCTTATTAACCAATAAATATATTTCAGTTTGGATTTTTTGTAAGACAAATATAATTTGAAATTTTCTATTACAAAATTATGTACATATAAATCTTATAAATATAAAACTAAATTAAATTATATTAATATTGATTATTTTTTGTAATTAAACCATTTTTATCAAAAGATTATTTAAAATTTTATCTTCAATACAATGGTTAAACGAGTTAATAAACAAGTGAAACCGTGATCCAAATTTTATTCAAAATAAACTTTAAAAGTTGAATAAATTTACAAAAAAATATTTATTAATGACAGATTTAATCTGTAAAATTATTATTGAAAAACACATTATACAACTTCTATGAATAATAAAAGAGACAGTGATATAAATGGGCTTTGGGTATTATTGGGCCTACGGCTTTTAGATTTGGTATTGCCAAAAAGTCACGAGTCACTCACATGCTTGAATTGAATCTCAGGTAGGATTGTCAAAGCGTTGGAGGAGAGAGAGAGAGTTTTCTTTCTGAGGAAATTGCAGGCGAATTGGGAATTTAGGGTTTCGAGAGAATGGGTGGAGGACATGGCGGAGGTATTACTTACAAGGGAGTCACTGTGCACACTCCCAAGACGTGGCACACCGTCGCCGGAAAGGGCTTATGCGGTGTTATGTGGTACATTTCCCTTCGCTTTTGCCTTTTGGACTTGATGTTTCGTTTCTTTACTCTTTCGAATCTCGATCAAAGCTCGATCTCACCATCGGATATTTTTCAATTGATCATCCGAGGTTTTAATGTTTCTGTTTGCAAATCAAAATTTGTCAATAGATGTGTCAATTTAGTATCAGAGACAATCTGGTAGATGTTGAATTTGATTTTGGATTATTCTTCCGGAGGGAAACAATGTGAGTTTCAGTTCGATGGAAATGAATGAAGAAGAAGCAAGCACCTCTAGATTATATTCTCCCTAGCATTCACATCTTAACCTCATTTTTTTTGTTGATATTTTCAGGTTCTGGATTCTGTACAGAGCAAAGCAAGATGGTCCTGTAGTCATGGTAAAAACTCTCTTTGCTTTGATATCTGCTTCACTCTTTGTAATGTTTATAAATCTTTGTTTGAATTGTTTCATTTCTACTCCTTTCTGAATGTGATCTTTGCTATTGGCAATTGCTAGGGATGGAGACACCCGTGGGATGGCCATGGTGATCATGGTCACGGTGATCATCACTAGGTACGGTCTGTATTAGGCAGCACTGTTGATTGAATTATTTAAACTTCTTAAACGCAGTTTGGTTATTGATGAAGATGGAAATAAGAATATATCCCTTTTCTTATGAAACGCTCGTCATTTTTAGCACGATGCAACTAAGTAATAAGGTAACAGTTCCTCAGCAAGAGTGACGCTAAGTGTCTATGCATAAAGTTGAATTACCAATACTAAGTCTTCACTTGCTTATGAGATCTCTTCTTAAAGTGGTATTATTGCTTTTGAAGAAAGATTGGTGCTTTGATTTGGATCTAGCTCATACAAACGGTGAAATTTAAGAGGATTTTTAAGTTCTCTAAATGATGTTCTTGATTTATATCCACTGTACTGAATCATCAACCCTCTTGTAGTTAAAGTGAATGACAATTGAAAGTTCGTTATTAGTTTAGTGATACGTGTTTTTGACTTCTCTCTTTTTTGAGACACATTAATTGGTGCTTTGTAGTTAGCCAAACAAGGTTGTCCGATAGTATCCTCGAGTTCACCTTTTTTTTGTGACCTTATAAGCAATTATCCTAATTCCTTGAGACTAATCTGTTTTTTTGGGTTTTGGTGCTAGGTCTCATCGAATCGTTGAAGATCATGACGAAGAAATGGATTGTTTCGTTTTATTTTTATTTCCAGTTTCATATGTCAAAATAAAGAGAACCGTGAATTGTTATTGTACACAACTTTACAAGATTTGTTGCTTCTGTTTTTAACTGCTACTTGGGTAGCTCTTGCCTATAATATGTTTCTTGTTTTGCTGTCTACAAGCGAATTTGAAATCAAATCCAAATGCTTGATTCGTGGTGTTAGATCCATGCATACGAATTACAAAGGAACACTGGGTACATGAATTTTTTTTTTCAAAAAAATGTTTATTGAAGGCCTTATTTCAAATCTATGTATTTTTATCTATTTATTAAGTGATGATATAAAAACATATCGGAATTTCATAATTAAAATTAGTAAGATTGTTATTATATATAGGAAAAATCAATTCAATAATCAGATTAGGCTTTTTCCAATAAAAAATGTTGACATTAAATTTATTAGCATTTTCATGAAAAATGTTAAAAAATTTGAAGAGGAGAACAAACTCAGCAATTGAGTTAATTTTGTTTCTTCCAAAAATGTTGATGTTATAAACAAATTATATGATTGCTAACTTTTAAAAATGACATACAAACTTGTAGACACTTAAGTAATCTCAGAGTGGATGTATCCCTGTCCTTCAATTTTTAACTTTTTCTTTCGTTAGCGATTTCATACTTTTAACATATGTATCTCTATGATATTATTTCAGAGTCACTTTAAAAATTTAAAGAATATAACCTTTAAATTAGTAAAATATTAAATGGAATATATTAAAAATATTCATTAAGGGTAAAACTGGAAATACGTGTAATTTTCATCAAGGGTAAGTTGGAAATATATATAATCAAACAATTAGGTTATAATAATTTAAATATTGAGATTTAAATGATAAAAAATAGTTATATATTTAATTTCGTTTTCTAAATATCCTACTTATAAAAATATTAAAAACTAAATTTGAATATAATTTTATTTAGAAACGAAAGTTAATATTTGATTTATCCTTTACAATAGGATCCTAATTTATCTCTCTTTTTAAATTTCACAATATTCAATTTATATTTTTTTTCCAATATATAGTATAATTACTATAATTTAAAGTTAATTTTGAGTATATGATAATTCTGTTCTACATAATTTTCCTTCTCATATAGATTAATTACAATAATTTAAATATAAATGTTAATATTGGATTTTTAGGTACATATATAAAATCTAATAAATATAACAGTTAACCAAATTATATTAATATTAGATTTCTTTTTTTGCATAAATATGTTTTTAAACAATTTTTATCAAAAAANGGTACATATATAAAATCTAATAAATATAACAGTTAACCAAATTATATTAATATTAGATTTCTTTTTTTGCATAAATATGTTTTTAAACAATTTTTATCAAAAAAAAATCATTTAAATTTTCATCTTCAATACAATGGTCAGGGTTAATCAAACTGGTAAAATCATGATCCATAAAACAAAAAATTATATAATTAAATAAATTTAAAGAAAATGATTTAGTATTATTTATTAATCACACATATAATCTTTCAAATATAGTTTTCTATAAAATTATAACATCGTAACATTATAATTTAGAAACACATCACCCGCATAATGCGGATTCAGTTCTAGTGCATTAATAAATCCAAAACATATCCAAATGATTGAACCGATAATCCCGAATACTTTGATCATTTTTGCATGAGAAACAAAAATAATGATACAACAATACAGAAAAGAGCATAGATAATGATTAGCTAGACCTCTCTAGTTGTTTTAAATGTATTTTGGATTTAAATCGAGCGTGACAAAAAATAACAACATTAACACAAAATTATTATACTACCAAATACCAATCATGGTAAGACGTTTCTAGTTTAACAATGTGAATAAATAAATATCTTTAACGATTCACAAAATTTGTGTAAATTTCATATTTAGTTGCAGAGATAAAACAAAGTTATATATGGTTTGTAGTGTAACTGGACATATCTAGCTAGTAAGAAGATTAAGAAGTGAAACTCTTGTATGAATTAATCTCCGGAAAATAGACTCCAACTCCATCTCAAGCTCCTCGATAGCGATCTCCGCCGCCTCCAACCTCGTAGTCGCACTCTGCACTGCCGTCTCGTCCCATACCTCATCTAACGAATAAGAAGACCGAACCGTAAAGATAGAAGACAAAGACCCTTTGCTTGATCTCTTCTCTAACCAAGGAATACAACCAAGTGAGAACAAAGACTCAACCATCGTCACAACGACTCCTCTCACTTCCTTTAAAACCTCTGTGACAAACAAAAGGTTCAATTCTATTGGCATTGCGTCTCTTCCTCCTCCATTGTTTCCTTTCATGTTCTTCATACTGTTCAAGCATTTCAATGTCTCCTTCTTGAGCTTGTTCTTAAATCGATTATAAGCAGCGATCTTCTCATTAACATCAGTTGAGTCGTTACCACGTAGAGTCAGTTGCAGATCATGTAAGCTGTGTTTAACGAGCATCATCACATCTTTGGATACGTTACAAATGTCTAACATCTTCAAGGAAGCTTCTGAAACTTGTTCCGTCCATATTTCTTGTCCTTGTTGAGACAGAGATTCTCTTGTTTTTGGACAGTGATCTAAGAGATAGTTTGCACAGTCGTGGAGCTCTCTCAAACCCTCGAAGTTAATTTGAGCCATAGATCTTGATTTATTAGAGATCCGTAGCTAATAATGTACAGAAACGAAAGGAAAAGATGGTGTTTGATCTAATTTATGATTAGGGCTTTTGGGAGAATTCTAAGCGAAAATTGAATGTGTGTAAGAAGGACATTATACACACATATATATACAAGGCAAGTGAAGATGAGGGTAAGTACGAAGAAGGTCCTTAAGTTGGACTTTTTGTACGGACGTGGGACATCTAGAGAACAGCTCATTTTGGAGGTATTATGAATTTAATGATTTAAACATATGTCGCAAGGAAGGAACCTTCTATGTACGTAAGAGACACTCGTGGATTAGGCTACATAGTGGATTTGTTTAGATATTTTGTTTATTACAATATATAGTTTTAAAGATTTTCTTTGATTACTTTGGTACTTGAATGCACTATGGCGACGGTGCCAGGCTGTGTCAGTATAGAATTAAAGCAATTCGGAATTTAAGGGTACGGTGCAGCATTCAGTCTCACGTTTTTTTTGTTTTTGAGTTTTGTGCATTTGACTAAAAATATAATAAGGGTAAAATGGTGAAGAAATAACAAATTTTGTATTGAAAAGTGAGAATGCAAAATAAAAAAATCACTTAAACTTAAAATAATAAGGAAGAGAGGGAGTATAAAAATGATCAAAATGAAAAATGTTTGGATCTTAGATCAGATTATAAATACTGTGTACGTGTTTGTCAGGGATGTTTATTAAATGGATCTTATTTATTATCAATGGCTAGGTAAACAGAAATGAATATACATAATTATATATATATATATATATATATATATATAATCAAGAACCGGTCATAATCCATATTCGATATTAGAAGTAATCCAAATTACTCTCCTAAACGAGAGAAGTAAATATTTTCACGAGGATTCGAAATCTGGACGAGACTAAAAGTTGTGACCCAGTAACTAATAATATTAATTATTTATCCACAGAACTAACGTGTATATATATTCATGAAGTCACACACATATTTTCATTCTATCTATCAATAAGGCAATGACCTAAAATTAATGCATCTATTTTAAATTAGATTTTGTGTGTTATATTTCAGGTTATTTTCAAACAAAACAATATCTCCTCAAATCTTAAATCTCAAAATTAAAATATGAGATTCATATGCCTTCAAATGCATTCATTTTATTCTGCTATTACATAAGCAATCTTATTATTCGATTTCCCCTTTGGAAGTTATAGACTTTCAAATCTCTATATTAATAAAACAGAAGTCAATTGAGCATTGTA
>OVAU01003106.1:0-11498 GCA_900406315.1 Biscutella laevigata subsp. laevigata
AGGAATCAGTAAGGCGGCGAACTTCACTTCATAGCATTTTTCAGGTATGAGCTTTAATCTTCTCATTCTGCGAGTATATTTTGTTTTCTTTTAAACACCTTATTGGCATAAATAGGGAGAAAAAGATGTTGTCCCAGTAGCTGTTCTTTTCTCCGGTGGATTAGATTCGATGATTCTAGCTGCGCTATTGGATCAATGCCTTGATCCAAAACGTAAGCATTCCTTTGCACTGTCTCTGCCTCAGGCATCAATTGCAAAACTAGTTTGGAGTATTAAAATCTATTTTTCTTTCCAGATGAAGTTGATCTTCTTAATGTCAGCTTTGATGGTCCGAATGCTCCTGATAGAATCTCAGCCAAGGCTGGATTAAAAGAACTTAAAAAGATTGCACCGCTGAGAAGGTGTAGTTCCGTAAACCTTTTATAAACGTGAGCCTATAACTATAGATGTTGATTTAAATGTTATTGGAGATTTCAGGTGGAAACTTGTGGAGATTGATGCTGATTTGTCAAAACTAAGCTTGGAGACAAAGCGTGTTATGTCACTCATAAATCCTGCAGACACATACATGGTAACTTCAAAGTCCGAGGCTTTTAAGTACATTTATCCAAACCCGATAAGAGTAAACTTTACTTTTTCTTTAATGTGCTAGGACTTAAATATAGGAACAGCCCTATGGCTTGCTGCATCTGGTGATGGTTGGATTCACGATGAAAGCAAAAATCAAGCAGTAGAAGAAGACAATCGCCGAAAATATAAGTCTGAGGCTAGAATTCTACTTGTTGGTGCTGGTGCTGATGAGCAGTGTGCTGGTTATGGTAGGCACAGAACAAAATATCGAAACGGGAGGTATACATTCATATGTGTAGATATATTGTCATGGCTTTTGACATTAGTAAACACATTTCAAAATATTTGCTTGATGTTTCAGTTGGGTTGCGTTGGATCAAGAAATAAAATTGGATATGCAGAGAATTTGGAAAAGAAATTTGGGTCGAGATGATCGATGCATTGCAGATAATGGTAAAGAGGTATAAGTCAAACCGCGAATAGAAACTCAAATCGTTTTCGCTTTTGGATTATGTTCATAAAATGTTTTGATTACATTTTTTGGGGCGTTTCCCATTCTTAGATGAAGATGTGATAAAGACTCTACTTGACATTCCCTTATGGGAAATCGCTGATCTTGAGCAACCAATTGGAAAAGGAGACAAGAAGATTCTTAGACAGGTGAGTAAAAGTCAACAATTTTACTTCTAGGAAGCATTCTAGAAACTATGTAGTTGAAAAATGTGTTGCTTAAATCTTGAAAGGTTGCGAAGTTGCTTGGTTTACATGAAGTTGCAGAGATGCCTAAGAGAGCAATACGGGTCTGAGAGAACTCAACTCAAACCAGTAAAGTTGAAAGCTTTGTATTGTGTTTTTAGGCTCTCACTTCTGATTTTTGGACTTTCGTTGTGTTTTTAGTTTGGATCAAGAATAGCTCGTGAATCTAATCGGAAGAACTTTGGAAGTAACCGTGCTGCAAACCAAGCTTCTGCCGGAAGCGCGAGATTCTACGCTCCTTCAGACTGAACCAGAAACCACATAGACAACAATTTGCAGACTAATATTTTTCTGTTGTATCGGTAGACAAGCTTGGTCCGTGTTGTTGTGAAGGAATGCGATGCACATTTGCTTGTTTTAAGGTACTTTGTTCGGTAGCTTCTGTATAATTTATGGTTTGAAGGAATATAAGTGAAAGCTAATATAAGGTACTTTTGTTTTTGTTAACTGAAATTATACTAATTACATTCCTATATAAATCAAATACCCAAAAGTTCTCATTAAAACACAAACCCTAATCTTTCACTTTAACCATGAAAAGGTCTCCTAAACCTCTGAAACCTATTCACCTTCATCTTCACAAAAGGAGCTTTCCTAGCAATAGTTTTCCAAATCATCTCAACTCCATAATCTCCTTCCTCATCCTTCACCGGAAAATGCAAATCGAAATATCTCTCAACCTCCTTCAACCGTCGCCACATCTTATTCCACTCTTCTCTCTCAATACTCCTCACAAGACTCATCAAGAAACCTTTTTTTAAAGCGTCTAATGATCGGACAAAGAGACAGAACTCGTTGTAGTTAAGAACATCTTCGTAAGGTAACTCAATGTCGTCGCTTATGATCACGGGAATACAGTGACTAGCTATGGCATCGAAGAGACGGTTTGATGACGGAGTATCGCCGGCTATGTTGAGACAGAACTTTGATGATCGCATTCCTTCCCCGGCTTTAGATACGCCGTGATTTCGTACGTCGCCGGAGGTGAAGTGGACGTCATTTTGGTCTTTTAGAAGGTGATATAACTCTTGTCTTACGAATCCACCCTACAAGATTGTGTATGAATCGGAATTAATTTAGGTGATTACAGAGGTTTTGTGTATATTGTATACATAAAGCAAACTTATTTAAAAAAAAATTATTGATGTCATTTTTTATAGGAATAAAATTATAACGGGATGAAGTAGTATTTTATAGAAAATAAAATTAATAAAATTGTTTGTTTTTATTTTAAAATTTAATATTCTTAAAAAAAATACAAAATTTTAACGTTTTACAAAATCTATGTATCCACCAAATCAGTATAATTTTTCAAAATACAATTATGTAAGAATTTATGAAATCTCTAAGATTTTGTAGGTTATTATTATCCACCAAAAAACATGATTTTTCAAATTATATAAACTTCTAGCGTTTTACAAAATTTCTAAAGTTTTGTGAGCTATTATTTAACAAAACACATAATTAACGTTTTCTAAAATCTCTTAGTTTGGTAGATTGTTTTCCATCAAATAAGCATAATTTCAAAAAATATAAATTTTAAAGTTTTACAAATTTCTTAGTTTTTGTGGATTATTATTCACTAAATCAGCATAATTATTTTAGAAAGAAAATTTTAGTGAATTTTTTTCCTCTTTGTGTGTATTATTATCTATCACATTAGCATATTTAATAAAATACAAAATCTTTCGATTGTGGTTTGTGGGTTATTATCCATCGTAATTTATCAAAATACAAAATTTAAATGTTATATAAAATGTCTCTATATTTATGAGTTATTATCCACCCAATCAATATTATTTCCTAAAATACTAAATTCTACAATGTATAAACTATTATATATCAAATCAACAAAAAAAAATTAAATTATAAAATTAGTATAATTTTTCAAAAATATAATGGTATGAATAAAATAAGTAAGAAAAGCACTCACAGCTTTGCGGTTGATGGCTCCTTGGAAGTAAAGCAAGATCGGACGGTCATCAAAGCCTGATGAGTCGTTAACGTAAGATGGAACCAGATGTTTATATGGAGCCACAATATCTTTATCGA
Source organism: Biscutella laevigata subsp. laevigata (assembly GCA_900406315.1). Classification (NCBI taxonomy): domain Eukaryota; kingdom Viridiplantae; phylum Streptophyta; class Magnoliopsida; order Brassicales; family Brassicaceae; genus Biscutella; species Biscutella laevigata. The sequence continues at coordinate 3,379 of OVAU01003106.1, forward strand.
CATTAGCAACACGTGGCGAGTATCTACCAAAGTCAGCGACCACAAACATCGCCGGAAATAGCTTATGCCTCGCCGTCAACATACTATTCGGATGATGCGCCATTATCACATGATTCGTCCCTCCTGAGATCTTCCACTCCTTTTGTGCCGTCACGAATCTCACCACATCTTCCTATTTCCAAAATGTTTAAGATCATTACCAAACTAATAATTTGGAGTTTACCACAAAGGAAAACAAAACAAACAAAAGAGCTAAATGTTAGATTTAAGTTCGGGTATGAAGCGAATATCCGAAAAATTGAACTATTTCAGATCTACTTTATTTTTAGTAAATAGATATTTATGATCTGCTTTGATTTAAATATTTATTGATATTTGAGAAAAATCTGATTTTGGATTTTATATTAATATTTACGAATTATTCGTTTCATTCGGATTCATTTTTATTATATTTTTAAAAACATATATAATTCCAAAAATAACAAAAAAGCCTATCATAAATTAGTCTAGGCTAGTAAATAATATAACTAAAAATTGAATTTGTAAAAATCTAAATTTAATTTTAATAATTACTTGTTATTTATTTAAATTAATTCATACATATAATATATTGTCAAAAAAATAGTCATATAAATTATAATAATTATTTTTAGAGTATTATACTCCTATATTCTATACATGATTATATATATAATTATCTTTAAACTAGAACAAATTTCCGATTTTTTTGGAAAGTAAAATTTATGTTTACTTCGTTTTTAACAAATAATATAATTTATGATTTGATTTTTTCCAAAATCTTACTGATATCTTAATCCTTTTATAGAATCAAAACGAAAAACGAATTGGAATAGACCTCACACAAACCTAGTTATATTACCTGCAACTGTCGGTCTCGGCTCTTCTTCTGTCTATTATAACTCAAGGAAGAGAAGAACGGAACGAATATAACATCAGCTTCACTAGAGTTCTTCACACGAATCGCAGCACGAGAGCTTCTTGAATCTTCTTGAAGCTCAGAGAACAAAAGATCCAATGTTAACCAATACTCAACACTATGCTGCAAGTTAAGCCCACCTGGATGATGAGGAACATTGATTCTAATGTCAGGCCAAACGACACCGTTTCCTTCAGGTTTCCAACCTAATAACCCAAAGTGAAATTCTGGACTCATGTCATACATGTAAACCTTCAATGGCTTTGGAGAAGGATGAGAAACCTTCTGGATGCATTGGAGGGTTTCGATTCTCTTTTCATTGATGGGGTTCTCTGTTTCTTCTGTCTCTTCTATGTTTTGAGTGTTTGATGATTCGGTGTCGTTTTGGTTGGAGGAAATGTTTGAGTTCTTGATTATGATGAGAGGAGGATCTGTGGATTCTGGTACTGAGATGTAATCAAGAACTCGATTAGGGTTTGTGGAAGAGAAGATTAAGAACCAAGAGAGGAGGAAGATGATAGATATTAACAAGAAATTAATTATTGATTTGTGAGTGAGAAAACGTGAGTTTGATCTCTCTCCCATCTCTGGGAAAACTTAAACAAGAGATCTTTTCATAGAAACTAAGTATAATCAAGAATCTGAATATAGAAGTGATTCATAGTGAAAAGAGATCTGGGAAACCAGAATTAGAAAGAGAGAAAGTGAGATTTTATTAAGAGAATGAGATGAGTGGTAGATGAGAAACGATGAAAATGCCGAAGAGAGAGGAGAAAACACAAAGACACTCTTTTGTTTCTTTCTTCGCTTGTGTAGGAAGAAACTGAGTCGTTGTCTCTTCATCTTTAGACGCGGGCACGATAGAAAATAATCTTTTTTTATATAATTTATGTAGCAAAAATACGAAAAAACAATGTAAACTATGTATGATCAGTAGAATTGATAGAGTTTAAATTAGAAAGTAAGTAATATTTTCTGTGAATTAAACTCTACTTAGTTATACCTTAAAGACAACAATAACCATGATACCTTTTGGTTATCTTGTGCTTAAGTTTTGAATCTATGAGTTTCTTTCTCTTTCTCCGAGTTTAATTCTCACCGGATATACTTGTGCTTACAAATAATATTTTATAAATTTATTTGGGTTGGTCTCGACTCTGAGAGATATTAGACAATCTCTATCTGAGACACTCAATAGAGAATATCTTCAAAAAATTTATTAATATTTTAATTTTTTATTGAGGAAAAAGTGTGTTAGAGAAGAGAGAACATGAAAGAGAGAGGGAGTGTGCTAGTAAGAGATAGACATGTGTCAATTTTTTGTTGCTTTTTCTTCCTTTCCAATCAGAATTTCTCATGTGACGATTTTAAGAAGACTCTGAAAAAATATAATTTGAGAATCAATTCTAATTTTTTTTTTAATTTTATTATTTATTTTTGGATTTTAGATATCATGAAGATACCTCGCTGGAAGGTGCTCTTAAGATTTTGGCCGAAATTCTTCTAATTTGGATCATTGGATTAAACGGATTGAATTATAGGTCACTAGACATATTTAAATATATATTAAATACAATATTTTTTCAAATTTAACTTTTGTGTGATTTATATCATCTCAAATATAAATAAAAATAGCAACTAAATACATCACAATTATATTACTGCAATTTTGTACCAGCATAATAATCAGTAATAATGTATGTTATTTTATTTAATAAAATGGGTAAGATGTATCTTTCAACCAATTATAGTTTAATTTTTCTAACTTACTTGGTCGAAGTCAAATCTTTTTATTTTATAACTTTCTTAAGAAACAATAATTACACAAGAAAAGAAAAAGAAAATATAGAAAAGAGTTGAAGAAATCAACCCTTAAGCTCGATGATATCACTTTATGATGTTTTCAATACATCATCGAAAATATAAACAATAAGAAATCAAACAACATTATCTTTTTAAGACTAAGAGGTATGAGATTTCCAGACAAAACATTATCCAATTGCTTGAATATAAACTCCGAAGTTAGTTTGGATTGAATCAAGCTCAAATACATTCACAATTCACTGAATCTTTATTTTAAAGTTATACACACATATAATAATTTTATTAACAAAACAATCAATAATAAGATTTTAGAAACAAGTCAATTAAGTAAAAGCTTTAGTTGAATGCTCTGCAGTTTCTCCTGATTTCACCGGCTAAACCGGTAAGAACATCAACGGATCCCATCTTGATCATAGCGATTGCGAACTGACGATTGAATAGCCCTCGATCGTTCGCATACTGAAACACAACACCAGAAGTGGCTGGGTCGGTAGCGATACGATGGTCAAGTAACAAGACTCCTTTCCTCTCTCTGAGTTGACCAAAGAACAAGTTGTCGAATGAGAATGGTGCTGATGGAGTCGACTGGTCTAATGCTGCGAAGCCGCCTGGAGCCGCACATGTGTTCCTTAGCCTATACGAGAATTATTTAAATGTTACACTTCATTGCTATATAAATTTATATATAATAAATAACTAAAATTTATATATAAAATAAAAAATTTGAACCCGACCCAAAAAATGTTAATTCGAACCCGAATTAAAATATGAAAATAACCGAATGAATCCTAAATGTGGTAAATTTTGGATTCGGGTAAAATCCAAACGGAATCCAAGTTATGAAGTATTACTCGAAAGATATGAATTTATATAATCTAAACATTCGATATTTTTTTGAAAATTTAACAATTTTTAATGTTTCATATTAATTCTCAATTATTGAATATATATTAATGTTTTACTTAATATTTTGTTTATTTTGTACTTTATGATACTTTTAAAGAATACAGTCTATATTTTTTAGTTATTAAGGTGGAAAATATTTGGATCCAAACAGAATTCATAAGGATTCAAAATAATTTTGTTACCCTAAATTCGGAAGGATCTTTAGAACCCGACTCAAAAACTAAAATAATTTGAATGGATCTTCTAAACATAAACTCGAAATCCGAATGAATATGTTTGAAACCAAATGGATACTCCTAATTAAAATTCGGTTAAAATTACCTAGCAAGCAAACCGAGATCCATAGACGGGTCAGGTTGTCCAGTTCCTTGAAAATTCCCGAGCCGGTCTCCAAAATTACCACAAGATGTGATCCCAACCGTATGTGCACCCAAAAGAGCCACAGAATCAAAAACGTCCATCCCTTTGTTACCGAAGAACGTTAACATATCTAAGACTGGGAGGCCTGGTCCGGGGAGGATCCTTTCGGCGTCTTCAGGGATCGATACAAAGCCATCACGTCGTCCTGTTGGAACCAAGTAGCTTGGTCCTCCACCTAAGAACACCGAGTCACGTGTGGCTAGTGTGACTATATCGGAACATGAGACTGTGTTGGGACATTGAGACTCGAGAATTGTTTTGATCTGGTCGATTAACTCGAACCCTCTCACGCTTCCGTTTGGGACTGCGTTTTTCTCAGATGGTGTAGTCGTCGTTGGGTCGATGAGTATAGACGCGTCACAGCCCTAGAAGATCCCAACGAACAAAATTAGGTTTTAGATATAAACATGAGAAAAGTTCGATGAGTTTGATATATATATATATATATACCCGAACAAAACAGTCGTGAAAATGCATCCGAGTCAAAGCTGCAGTGATCGATGGGTCACTCCCGAAACGCTCACGGACAAGGTTCTGTACGATGATCTCTGCATTAGGACATGATTGGCTGTAAAAACCGACTCTTAGCTGAGCTAAAGCTATGGGGACAATCAAGAAGCTCAAGAGAACGAGAAGAGTAATTTTTGCAATCTTCATCGTTTTTGTTTTGTGGAAAAGTGTTGCGATGTAACAGTGTTTGTTTTTGTGGAAATAGTTTATGAGAAACTGTGATATCAACAATTACTGAATATATATACACAACAAAATGAATGAAATTAATTAAGGAGGAAACTAATACACGAATAGGTCAGTCAAATTTATTTAAATCAACTTAGATAAATCTATATACAAACCCCAAAGGCATAACTACTAAATTTTGAAACATTCAAGCTGCCTTATATATATTATATTTAATTATTTATATACGATGAATATGCTTAATCAAATATCTCACATTGGAAACATAAAGATTAAATTGATTAGTATATAAAAGACATGCATCAGTCTATTTACCATTTACTGTCAATTAGTTTTGAGTCGGAAATTCATAATTCATATTCATAATATGCTGAAAATTTACCGAAATGAAAATATACCAAAATTCCAGCGAGTTGTAACTTTCTCTTAGACCAGCTTGTTCCAAAAATTGAACCTTCTGAATATTTCTTGAGTGAGTTATAGGAGATAAACTAAAGTTATAGACAATCTTGTTATTAAAATATGTATGATTTAATAATAGTCAACATAACAACAGGATTTAAATGCATAATGTATAACAAGTGTGGTAAGAAGAAAATAAACGAGCCATCATCAGATTAAATGTAAATCAACATGGAGTTAATTTAATGTAACACAAAGACTCGTTCTTAATTCTTCAAAATACAACAAAAAATACATGTTCCTAGTGAAAAGAGTTTATGAAAAATTCAAAACAAAATTGACTTTTGAAGAAAGCAACCTCGGGGTTGAATATATTACTCTATGATACATTGATGCATTCGTTATAAACTTATAATATAGTATGATTCTGATTAAATTTAGGACCATGGCATATTTCGTAAAGATATGTGTAAAGAAGTTGTCGTTGATATAACATGCCCGTTAATTACAAACTAGAATTTTATCCGCATTATACGTGGGCTGATATGTTTTTAAATTATAATGTTACAATAATTTAATTTTACAGAAAATTATATTTAAAAAATTAAAAGTGTGATTAATAAATATTAATAAAGAATTTTCTGTAAACTTGTGTTAATTTTATAATGTTTAATTTTGAATATAATAGTAATATTAGTTATATGTTGAATATGAACCATGATTTAACATGTTGATTAACCCGTTTGATCATTGTACTGAAGATAAAATTTTAAATGATTTTCTAATAAAAGTTGTTTGAAAACGTTTCTAGATAAACAAATATATTCAATATTATTATAATTTGATTTAATGTTATATCTATTAGATTTGTATGTACAAAATTTTGTAAAAAGAAAATCTCGAATTATATTATTATATTTTTCTTGGAAAAAAATTCAAAACTTTATATATTTATTGGTTAGTAAATAATATCATTATTCGTTATTATATTTTTCTTAGATTTATATAATTTATTTAAAAAATTTATTTTGGAAAAGTTTCGAAATTTATAGATGAGAAGATAAAACAGCGTAGAACATAATTATCATATACTAAAAATTATGTTTAAATTATTGTAATTATATTATATACTGGACAAAAAAAATCTAGATTGAATATTGTGAAATTTAAAAAGAGAGGTCAATTAGGTATCTTGTTGAAAAAGATAAATCAAATATTATAGTTTTATTTTTAAAAATCTTTTTAAATTCGTTTTAAATTTAAAATTTTATCAAAAAATTCGATTTTTAAATATTTTTTTGTTAGAAAATATTTAGTTTTTTTAAAAAAATTTAGACATATATTTCCAGATTTACCTTTAATGAAAATTACATAGATTTCCAATTTTATCCTTTTTATTTTGTTCTTTAAATTATATTTTTATAATGATATATCATGTAATATTTTACTGATTTAAAGGTTATTTTCTTAAAAGTGATTCTGAAATAATACTATAGAGATATTTTAATGTAGATTTATGGTGAAATATATCCGACAAATTCGAAATTCATATTTTGTAAAAGCCCATATAATAATTTGAGAACAAACAAAATAAATATAGTTTTGTATACACAAAAATACCGTTGGAAAAAAACATATCTGAGAAAGACCAAAGCGAGGCAATGTGGAAAACATTATTATAAATTTGATTGTTGAAAACGATTACACGAAGATAGCAATAGAGATAATCAAACTTTTTATATTTATTTTACTTTATATTTGTTTCTTTATTTTCATATTGCACACAACATAAAAGAATACATATCTTTTGTTGATGTAAGAAACACGAAAACAAAGCAACGTTCATTTCTGCAGAGAGCGGGCAAGTTGAAATATTTTCACAATTTAATTAAGGTATTAGATTTAGTAACAACCTATATATTTATACATATATTTATGCCAAGACCATCAAGATTTCCTAATGTGTTTTTTAATATTTCAAGAGTTTCGAATTAATCTTAGAGGTCATACAGAATCAGATGAATATCAATGAGATGTTCAAAACAATTTAAATTAATTTTACGATATGGTAACATCTCTTATCTATCCCCAATCACCCGATTTCAAAATCTCAAACTTCTCTAATTTTCAGATGAATATCTTTTTCGAATTTAATAAAATCTCCATCTGATAAAAACTATACATGAAAAGTTACTCCCATAATGGCAACAATGAGACTGATTACTAACGAGTTCATTAGTATCCGAAAACAATTTAACTCTCACATTTGGTGAAAGTGATTCATGAAATACTTATATTCCAACCTAAGTTTGGTATGAAAGTTTATATATTATATTTAAAAGGAAAACAATTTGATAAGATTCCTTGTGATCAAATACTTCCAAAATTTCATTGAAAATTATAGTTTAAAAGTTACCACTACTGTCTTTGCCGTAGACATGTAAGATTTGTAAAAAGCTGAATATATGTGCCGTGCACGTGAGAATATTGGAACACGAACTAACGGCTTCTGATTTTAATTACTACTTTAAAATAAGTCTTATAACAAAAGTACAATACATAAACTAAATTAAAATTAGAATATAATTTACAAAAAATTAAAGACTTGCATATTGTGTGAGTGAAAACATATAAAATTCATGAAATTAACCTTTCGTACAACTCCACATGTTATGCTTATTTTTTATATGTTTTTAATTCGTTTAATATTTTATGAAAAGATTCTTCATTTCCAATTACATGAATTATGTTTCACCTGCCATGCAAAGCAAATATTTCATGTTCACATAATCAATAAACATTATTTGTTTTTTAATTCGCATAAGAAAACATTAAACATGGTAGAAAGATTAATAAATATGCACATTTTTTGTGCAACTGTATAAATTCAGTCATAATCTATTCTATTAAAACATGGTTTATCTACTTAAAA
>OVAU01003108.1:0-11494 GCA_900406315.1 Biscutella laevigata subsp. laevigata
TATAAATTTGTTTGGCAACAGATTTAAGATATTAATAAATTTTTTTTAAAAATCTAAAAAATTGTGGAGTTGACACATCAACAAAATCACTTTACGTTTAATATATAAGAGGATTTTTAATTTAGAAACTCAAATATATCTTTTGTGATTTTGAATATTACATTTGATTTTAATCAAATCTTGTAAAAAATCTATATTTATCTCTTATAATTATATTTTCTATTTATTTAAACAACGTAAAAGATTTTCTCTATTAGAATTTAAATTTTTACATAAAATCGAAATTATAAATTAATATTTATTATAAATATATTGTTCGGAAACATGGATAATGATATTCTATTAAAAGAAATTAAGTATAAATCTGTTTGACAACAGATTTAAGATATTAAAAAATCTTTTAAAAAAATCTAAAAACACATCAACAAAAACACTTATTTTAAAAACGCATCACTCCACTTACTCTGATTCCTCCATCACCACATTCTAACTTCCTATGAACAACTGAGTAATACGACAGAGTTTTACACTGTGAAAACAAAATTCGCTCCATGAGGTTAATTATGTAATATAATAAATTGCGGGTTTTTTTTTTGGTCAATAATGAAGGAATATACAGGAAGAAGAAGAAATAAAAAATGGAAGGTGAGATTTTTAAAAGAGAAGACATCTGTTCAAAGGACCCACCATTAGTTTTGTGGGCATAGATCGTCGTTCCCACACCGTCGGTGCCCTCTCTCTCAGTATTCATTTCTAGAGAGAGAGATAGAGAGACGAGACTGATTTCTTTTCTAGATTCCCGTCAATTTTTTTCTCCTTCGATTTCCCTTTTCCCTACTCAGAATTCCCCCATTTTCACGGCATCATCTGATTTATCTTGAATTTTAAGGATATCGTTTTCTTTTTTCTCCCGATTAATCGCCGAGATGGACGAGTTTGGTGTTCTTACGGAGCGTTATGGGATAAAACCTCAAGGGAAATCTGCTCCCATGGCTGCCTCCAAGCGTTCTGTCAATTCCAACAATGTTGGGAGCTGGAATTTTGGTACTGCTTCTACAGTTAATGCGAAATCAACCTCGAATACCACTTGGAGTAAGGCATCTGGTGATGGGTCTTTGTATGACGCTGACGACATTTTCTTTACGCCGAGTTCCACTATTACCAAGGGAGGGAATTCTGGTGGATTTAACGATTTCGATGTCTTTGGTGGTTTGAACAAGTCTTCGTCTTCAGGTAATACCAAGTCGTCTTTAAACGACGATTTCATGTTCTCCAACTTGGGAAATTCAGGAAATAAATCGTCTTTTGAAGCAGATGACTTGTTTGGTGTTATGCCTGGGTCTAAAACCTCCGGTACCGTTAACAACGATGATATATTTGGCTCGTTCTCTGCATCGGCGAAACAGTATTCTGTGGTCGATGATTTGTTGGGTGAATTTGGTCCCAAATCGAAGAGCTGGAACCAGAGCAGTTCCGTTGATTTGAGGAAGAATGAATCTGATTTTGATGAATTTATACCCGGTTTTGGTGCAAGTGTTCAGACGACGAGCAGGTTTGTGGATCACATCATTAAATAATCTGTAGGAGATTCCAATGTTATTCTGTATTGAATGTACAGTGACTGTCTTGGGAATGGTATTGAAATACCTGATAAAACTCTGTACAGGATAATGTTTAGTGTTGTGGCTTGAATTTCTCTGGTTGATATATTTTGTTTTTGCTTGCTTTTTCAGCAAGACTACGGCATCTAACTTTGCTGCTGCCGACCCTTTTGTGGTTCTAGAATCAACTACGTCTGCAGCCCATTCTTCTTCAGGCCTGTTTGTGGATCCACTAGAAGAATTTGCTGCTTCAGTCAGTTCTCAGGGGAAAAAACCACCAAATACTTCACAGTCTTCTACAAAACTTAAGCCTCCGCCTAGACCAACACAAAAAGTGAACAGAGGTGAATCTTTTTAATATCCTGAAAATGTTGAACTAGAGCTTTTTACTGTTTCCATCATGCTCTAGTTACTGAAGGAATTATTCGCACAGTTAAGAGTTCAGGAACGTCTTCGTTTGACGGACTTGGAGACTTTTCCAAGAATGCAATGCGTCGTAGCGCCTCAGCTTCTGACACTGCTAGTAAATTTAGAGAAGCTGAAGTTGCTGGAACAAAGGAAAACCAATTTGATGTAGATGACCTTGACTCCTTTTTCAGCTCTGGGCCTCGGTCCAGCAGCGTACCAAAATCACGGACTACGACTGAAGTAAGAACGAGTTCCTCTTTACAATCTATTATAACAAAGAAAATGTGTTCTGTATATATGTGTATCCTTATTTTTCTTTCTGATGCAAAGACAACTAGCAAGCAAGCATTCAACGTGCCAAAGAAGACTCCTAACGGGGTTTCTAGTGCAAGGAAGCCTCCTGCTCCAGCAAATCTGGTCGATGACTTTTCTGCACTTTTTGGAGGTAGATGTTGTGAAGACATATCTTTGCCAGCAATAAGTTACTGTGGGGGTAAATTTCTTAAAAATGTTTCCTTCTCTACAGATGACCCTATATTTAGAGAATTTGAAGAAATCCCAGGGGAAAGCGAAGAACGAAGAAAGGCCAGATGGGATCGTGAACAGAGAACAAAGAGCCGTGTGGTATGTTTGGTTATTTTTATTTTCTTTTGAATCTTCTGGTGCAAACAAATTTTCCCAATAGATTAGACATCTGGGCCGATGCTCTTGCGTAAGGAGCGCTGGTGTTCTGAGTTGCCGTTTAAGTCACGACGAGTGAGTTGGGGTTGAGCCTCTATAATATTTTTGAACTGACCAAAATTGATTTTACATATGAAGTCTGGTGACAAAAAATACTGATATGAAAATTTATGATGAAATTTCCGTGTGCTTAAAAGTACCTCTTTGCATTCAAAAGTTAAGTTGTTCCCTGGAGATTGGGCTGAATCAGCTAAAACATTGTGCCAATGTTAGGTCTTTTCTTAGTGGGGCAATACTCATGACCAACTGGCATACTGCAACCTGTTTCTAGTTTAAGATTTTTCTCATCATTTTGGCTTGTAGTTTGTTGGTGAGTTACAATATTCAATGCCTTTTACAATGCAGGCACAGGCTGTGGCTGATATGAATAACCGTGATCATCAATCTCGAATTGAACAAGAACAGAGAACTGTGAGTAAAACTTTTCTTGACATTTATGATTTGATCTCAGTCATCATTATACTTATTTATGGACGATGATCTTTTTGGAGCAGTTTTTTACATTTATAGTTCCTTTCGTGAATTAGATTTCTTTATCTGCGTAGATTCTCCTTGTTGGTGTGTTTAAATACAAATGAAAGTTTCCTTGTTGATATGTCTTTTCAGAGGATTTCTGAGACTGTTGATGCTGAGATAAGGCGTTGGGCAGCTGGAAAAGAAGGAAACATGCGTGCGCTGTTATCTTCCTTGCAAATCGTGAGTTTTAATTACAAATTGTAGATAAGTGTTTATTCATTGCTCCTCCTAAGTTCACTGAGTAGTGAGTACATGTACTTTGAACGATGACAGGTACTCTGGCAAGGATGTGGCTGGGAGGCTGTTTCCTTAACAGATTTGATCACCTCTTCAGCAGTCAAGAAAGTGTATAGAAAGGCAACGCTGTATGTCCATCCCGATAAAGTTCAGCAGAAAGGAGCCACCCTTGAACAAAAATATATTGCCGAAAAGGTTTTTGACATTCTGAAGGTATATTCTCACTGATCTGCATCGTTAGCAGCTCTCTTTCTAGAATCAAATGTACGTGAAAGTTAGCAGAAAAATCTTGATGGTTTAGTTCCCACTTCCCACCGAATCAGTCAGTACAGTTTCTTGGAAACTAATTTCCAACAAAGTTAGGCAGCGGGACGAGTCTCTGTGTTAGTAGTTTGAAAATATCCTGTTTAGTTTATTGTCGTTTGCATAGATCCACATAGCTTTACCTTAGCTTCTAGTAATTTTCCATAGACTAGACTGTATTGGTTAACTGCATACAATTTGCGTTGAACAGGAAGCTTGGAACAAGTTCAACAAAGAGGAGCTCTCTTAATCCAGTATGGTGTGAATCTAGTTGCCTCCCGAGTATTTCGTTTCACGTTTGAGAACAGTTTGCTTCCAATAGATATTGAAACGGGAGCAGCGGTTGATTAAGAGATGGAGACACTTGAAAAGACTTGATGCATGTGTTATTTGCGTGTCTCTGTGTGCTTATCTCCACACATAGTTCGTCTGTGAGTTTCCTTCAATCTTGTATTGCTTTTCATCTTCTTTGTCTCATTTTTCATCTTTGTACCCAACGAAAACAAATCCATGGAGATATTGTATAGACCCGAAAACCAAATAGAATCTTTTTGTATAATATGTGTATTGAATGTTCAAGTTCTTTATTATAGCTATAGTTTAGGGATGATTTACCGATGTCAATGGATCTGGCCCAGATCATCTGGGTATGTTGTTATTTATTCGCAGAAAAACAAAATAAATAGAACCTCGCAGGAGTAATCTTATTCTCACGGGCCTAGGGGGATTACGGCTGGGTCGGAACCTCCTAGTTAACAAAAAAAAATAAAATAAATAATAATAAATAAATAGAGATATTATTTTTTCGTCCAATACAAAGAGAAGGAAAATCTCGTAAGGGGATGATAGTACTACTTTTTTCTTCAGAAACGTTACAAGTGAAACATCCACGAATGATTGCCAAGTGTCAAACATTATCTCGAATGGGGTCTACATAGCCACAATGACATCATCTGTTACGGCACCCTCGGGAAAATTTACTCCGCCTTATAAAACTATCTGACATCGTCTCCACTTGGTGGCTAACCACCAATCAATCCGTCATGAATATCGCTCAGCTTCTTCTCTTCGCATCCCTTCTGCTACAACTTCAATATTCGAACGCCTGTGGTGGAGAAACCATCGTGTTCACCACTCTAGGACGTTCGCGCTACGAATTCGACATATTCGCCCTCTCCACGCGCAGTCCGCCGTCGATTTCCGGAGAGCTACGGATCACTGATGGAAAATCGGTCAATTTCAACGGTTATTTCCCGTCTCCTTCTCCGGCGCTCACCTCTCTTTCAGATGATACTCTAATTCAACTAGAAGGTTCGTCTCCTGTGCATCTCATCTACGTCACCGAGAGAAACGGTATTTCTAGCATCTACTATGATATAGTTTACAGTGGTGGTTCTGATTCCAAAAGGAATCGACGATCGGTGTTAGAGGCACCTTTTCGACTCCAAGTTTCGTTGTTATCCGGCTTTGATCACACGACGCTGAATTCGTTTAAAGATAAGCCTACCTTGAGTGGTGACTTTCTCGTCTACGTGTCAACACACGAAAACTCAGGTAAGCCGAGGACAAGCTGGACCGCCGTTTACTCCACCGAGTTGGGAACTGGGTTCACCCGACGCCTAACACCGAGTGGTGTAGCTGATTTCAGCCCTGCGGTGTCGCCTTCCGGAAATTGGACGGCAGTGGCTTCGTACGGAGAGAAAGGCTGGACAGGGGAAGTTGAAGAGCTAAGTACGGATATATATGTATTCTCGACTCGAGATGGGACTCACCGAGTCAAGGTGGTGGAGCACGGTGGCTGGCCTTGTTGGGTCGATGACTCGACTCTGTATTTCCACAGAAGAAGCGATGACGGTTGGATCAGTGTCTTTCGAGCGATCTTACCTGAAAAAGGACCGTTGACTACAGAGTCAGTGAAAACTCAGCGAATCACACCACCGGGAATTCACGCTTTTACACCGGCCGCATCACCAAACAACCACGACTTTATAGCAGTGGCGACGAGGAGACCAGGCAACGATTACCGCCACGTGGAGTTGTTCGATCTCAAGAAGAACGAGTTTATCGAATTGACTCGTTTGGTGGCTCCAAAGAGTCATCACCTAAACCCGTTCCTCTCTCCTGATTCGTCTCGAGTCGGATACCATAGTTGCAGAGGTGAGGCTAATGGACGGAGAAGTCCTCTGCTTTTCCTTGAGAATGTCCGAACCACTAAGGCGGAACTCTCCCTCTTCAGAATCGACGGTTCGTTTCCTTCCTTCTCAAGTTCAGGTGACCGTATAGCATACGTCAGAATGCCTGGTGTGTACGTAGTGAAGCCGGATGGTTCTAACCGGCGTAAAGTCTACGACGGAATGGCCTTTTCGACAGCTTGGGATCCGGTTCGACCAGGAACCGTGTACTCCAGTTCAGGTCCAACGTTCGCTACAGAGAGAACAAAGGTTGATATAATCGCCATTGACGTCGATGCAGCCAACACCTCACCACCAGTGAGAAGGCTTACGACAAACGGGAAGAATAATGCTTTCCCTTGGCCATCTCCTGACGGGAAGCGAATCGTGTTCCGCTCGGGTCGGTCAGGTCACAAAAACCTCTACATAATGGATGCTGAGAAAGGCGAAAGTGGTGGTCTATGGAGGTTAACTGAAGGTCCGTGGACGGACACAATGTGCAACTGGTCACCGGATGGCGAATGGATCGCGTTTGCTTCTGATCGTGAAAGCCCAGGTTCAGGTAGCTTTGAGCTGTTTTTGATACACCCGAACGGAACAGGGTTAAGGAAGCTGATTCAAAGCGGTACTGGTGGGAGAACTAACCACCCGATCTTTAGCCCAGACAGTCAATCTCTTGTGTTTACATCTGATTATGCTGGGATCTCAGCTGAACCTATCTCAAACCCGCATCATTACCAGCCATATGGTGATATCTTCACAGTTAAATTGGATGGCTCTAATTTGAGGAGGCTGACGCATAACTCTTATGAAGATGGAACTCCGGCATGGGCTCCTGGGTTCATCCACCCGAATGACGTGGTACTTCGCAGGAGAAATGTCTCGAGTTGCTCGTTTGACGACTGTCACTGGCTCAATAAGACCCCAACGCTCAAAAACCGAAGAATCTCATGTTAATATGTGTGATAATACACGACTGTTGAATATACTTTGTCACTGATCTACTGTTTCAATGTAAGATGTATTTCGAGCTTGGAAACTAATAGTTATAGATGTGAACGATAATGCAGATGTATATGTGCAAATATCATAATGAATAATATATATATGCTTAAGGCTTTTTGTAACAGCAATGAGCTTTGTTTTTCTTTACAAAGAGGAGGTTTATTCCTTAAACCCTCTAAGTGAGTCGAAGTGTTTTGTGGCGGCTGGCGGGAGCGGGAAACGCCATAAATCATCATACGAGTTATATAAGTCGAGTCTCCGACAATAATTTGAGAAGATTAATAGAAAAAGGGCGAGAATAATGGCGCCAGTTCTTCAGAGCTCACAGCCATGGGTTGAGAAATAGTACGATTTCTTACTCAACTGTTTGTACCCGTTTTATTTGCTTATTATTGACGGAAATAAATAGGTATGGATTCATTTAACTCTTGTGTTTCCAATTTGGGTTCAGCCGGCCGAAGCAGGTTAAAGATGTGGCTCACCAGGAAGAGGTGGTTCGGGTCCTCACTAACACTCTCGAGACTGCAAACGTAATTTGACCAAAAACCTGTTTTTCCCTGTAATGGTCGCCAAAATTCCTTAATTTTTAGTTGGATTTTGCACATTTGGGATTCGTGGACAATTGTGAAAACCCTAGATGTAGAATTTGGCTATGAATTCTGGGTTTGTTCCTTTTGTGTGTGTGTTCCTGTAGTGCCCGCACATGCTCTTTTATGGACCGCCAGGCACCGGAAAAACCACTACTGCACTTGCCATCGCCCACCAGCTATTTGGGTACTCAATCATCTGACACTTTGATGAAATCTAATACTCTGATTTTAAGTTTGCTTCTGTTTTTATAATATGCATTAGCCTGTAGTTATGGATAATGGATGGATATTTGATGTATCTATTTGTGTGTGCTTAACATGTATATAACCTTGTGATCTCTACTATGTTACATACAGATGTGAAATTCAGATAACTCAAATGGTAATGCAGGTATTGAGATAATGTACACTCTTTGACTGTATGGTAGCATGATGATATACCTTGTTGTACCCTCAAGTTGCTAGACAGTATACCTAGATGTGAATTCAAAATAATAGCATTCGTTATGGGTTGTCTATGTAAATGTCTAGATTTCGATGTCAGATTGTCTCATCTTTCAAATAGATTAAAGCTAGATTGTCTTGTTCTTCATGACATGCCTATGGCTGGTCTCATAATTTAGTCAACTTCTTTCGAGGGTTATCGCAAATATACTTCATGACTATCAGAATGTAATTGGTTTGACGTTTCACTTTGCTGTGACTATAAACTGAAAATTTGCAGATTTACAATGAGGATTTGAACTGACTAAAATTTTTTTTACAGACCTGAACTATACAAGTCTAGGGTGCTGGAGCTGAATGCTAGTGATGACAGAGGAATCAATGTTGTTCGGACAAAGATCAAGGACTTTGCTGCTGTTGCTGTTGGGTCTAATAATCATCAAGGGTGTGTTAAACTTTTGTCTTTTTTTGCCAGTTTTTCGTTGTGTCTTTCATCTAAAATACGATATGATATTCCAGTGGCTATCCTTGCCCATCGTTTAAGATCATCATCCTAGATGAGGCTGATTCGATGACTGAAGATGCTCAGGTATGTTGAACATGTTTTTTACTGCCGCATTTGTACGTTTTGAAATGTGTTTACTATGAACAATTTTATTGATGGTGCAGAATGCCTTGAGGCGCACAATGGAAACTTACTCCAAAGTCACTAGATTCTTTTTCATATGTAATTATATCAGCAGGTAAATTCTCTTACAATGGTATTTAACTGTTCATCCTTTTTTGTCTCAATACACTTGCACTTCCCTATCACAGTCTCACTTGTGTAATTCATGCTTATAAAATTGTGATTGAGCTACTCTTAGAAAACAGTTTTACTCAACTCACAATGAAGAACATTTGGTGGAGCTAAACTGTGAACCCACATATTTTTTGCACCCTTTTAACATTAATTTCTTATTCCCTAGGATCATAGAGCCCCTTGCTTCAAGATGTGCGAAGTTCAGGTTTAAGCCACTTTCTGAAGAAGTCATGAGTAATCGTATACTGCATATTTGTAATGAAGAAGGTCTCGATCTTGGTGGAGAGGTGTGAACTTATGCTTTAAGACTTGCCATTCTTGGTTTAAGTCTTTGTCAAAGGTGCTTATACTAGCTAATTCTCATGTAGGCGCTTTCAACTTTGAGCTCCATATCACAAGGTGACCTACGTAGGGCCATCACATATCTACAGGTAAGATTTAAGTATACATGAAATAATTGTTATTGGACGAAACGTAGAAATGTGAAGCAGTCTTTCTTTTTGAATGTTACAGAGCGCTGCTCGGTTGTTTGGATCAACAATAACTTCTACGGATTTACTGGATGTGTCTGGGGTAAGGATGAAGATAATTCGGTTTACCCAGGTGTATGGTAGTCTCACCAAAGACCTAGCCGAATATATGATGGTTAATTTGGATTTCCTTTGAACTTATCAGGTAGTCCCTCTGGAGGTAGTGAAGAGATTCTTTACTGCTTGCAAAAGTGGTGATTTCGATATTGCACACAAGGAAGTAGATAACATAGTTGCAGAAGGATATCCTGCATCTCAAATCATCACTCAGGTCTTCTATTAACCTCTATGACACACATAAACAAAATGTACACTCGTGATTATAACCACTCCCAATACAACGCTCCTTTCAGTTATTTGATATAGTCGTCGAGGCTGGAGATGACATAACAGACAAGCAAAAGGCTAAGATCTGCAAATGTCTGGCTGAAACAGACAAGGTTAGAATCCCTTTTGCGAGATTCTCTTTTGGTAATTTTATGTCTTCATCATGGATTTAGTTGGAGCCTCAAGTAAGATCAGTTACCAACATCCCCGCTCAATTAAATCACAAGTTTTGAGTTCAAGTTTACATATCATTTGTTTGCTTAGAGCTAAAAGCATCATGTGCCTTCTTTCTTTATGTATCCAGCGACTTGTTGATGGTGCGGATGAATACTTGCAGCTTCTGGAAGTGGCAAGCAATGCAATTCGTGCCCTCTCAGAAATGGCTCAAGATCTCTGAAGCATATCCCTTTAAACCTCTCTGAAACGTACCTCTGCCTTTTGAGTTATCGTAATGCTCTTGTCACATTTGACGTTTGTTTTTACAAAAAAGTTGCAACAGAAAAAAGTATTTTTCAGACAAAACGATAAATTGTTTTTGTTTGTTTGTCAAGTGCTGTCACGGAGGTAGTTAAAATTAGTTGTGAAAAAAACATAGTTGAATTAAACAGTTTACAATCTTCACTCAACGAAATTATGGAAACTCTCCTTCGTAATATTTCACGTAATACTATTTTGGTAATGTAAATACAACTACAGAAACAAAAATATGGTAATCATTAAATTTAATATTTACTGGGATCCTCTAAAAATGTAAAAAAATACAAGTGTATTAATTACCTAGATACTCCATATCCACATACAAAGAAGGTTTAGATACACATACATTCTCCATAGAAAACATTAGACAATGTGATGAATTCTATCACAAATTCGTTTTTTAGAGTTTTGACATAGAACTGATAAAAGCTGGATACGTGTTCTAAAAATAAGCTACAAGTAGTTGTTAATTGTTGTTTTTTTTTTTTTAACAAATCGATCAAGAAACGTTTAATTTCTCATATTTTTTTTAGGTACTCCAATGGTCGATGGCGATGGTTCTTTCAAGAGACCAGGAGCTGTGCCATTTAACTGGGAGATCCGACCCGGTGTACCCAAGGCTCCGAATCTCCAACCCGATGATGATTCTATTCTTCTTCAGCCTCCCAAGGAACTTCCTCCTCTCCGTATAAAGCCATCTCCGTCTTCTTCTTCTTCTTCAATCTCTGATTTCAAAAACCGTCCAGTTTCTCCTTTTGCTCCTCCTTCGTCTTTCAAACTCAAGTCGTCTCCAGATTCCGTCTCCCACTCTTCAAGACCTCCGCCTCCATATTTCCTATCATCTTCTCCTCGCGCCAAACATAAATCCGGTGCTACTTCTCCCAGGTGTTTTCCAACGTCATTGTTTGGGTCGAAGAAGAGTAAGAGCAGCGACGTAAAAAAGACCGTTCAGGAATCGACATCGTCGGAGTCTGACAATTTCTATGAATCAGAGTCGACGTTTTCGCGCTCGGAAGATTCTAGCCGTGGATCGGTTTCTACGACGTATGGTTCGCCGAAGTCGTCTTTCTCTTCACGTCGTGGTTCGCCGATGAAACGGAGGGACTCGGAATTGAGCTCTACCGAGGAAAAAACCATGTTGATGATGGCTCGTTATCGGTTCGGTTAGCAATTTTATATTATTATTTACCTTTTTAAGTATTTTTATAATGTATACTGTTTCAAAAATTTATCAAAATGGACTTTCCAACAAGGCTATTTTTTTTTGACCAAAGTCAACATAACATCAATTTGTGACTTCACTTATACTAGATTAGGACCCGGACCATGCCCGGATTTAATT
>OVAU01003109.1:0-11174 GCA_900406315.1 Biscutella laevigata subsp. laevigata
CCCAGCGCAAAACAAATCAACTAATGTACAATGTCACAAACAATACAAACTAGTAGGTTATAAACCCGTGATTTCTAACCAAATCAAAATTTTCTATTTTCAGTTTAATTTCATTTTGAATCAACTTTGTAATATCAAAAAAAAAAAATATTAATCGATCTCCATATTTGTTAATTCTAAACTGAAGTTAAATCGATTAAAACAATTATTTTGGAAAATTTACTATCAAATACATGAAATTATCAAAACCGAATAAACTAAAATTATCCACCAAAAACCCAAAATTCAGTTTACTTTGATAGATATATTAATAACCAAATTAACCGAAAACAAAACCAAACTGATATTTATATTTGTGAATTTCAATGAAATTTTAGAAAACCGAATTAACTAACCGTAGCACTCGTACTGAACTAACAAAAATAGCGAGGCTAGTATTATATGTGATGGTTGGATACTAAAATGTTCTTCTGTTTCATCGATATTGCAATGATCACTCAATCAATCATCTTCGGTTTTTATAAACACAAACACAAAACCCATAGATAAGCAAACACATAATCTTCAGTTATCGTTTCCTACACTAAAACTGTATTCCCCAGAAACTCAAGGGAAGTACATACTCTCTGTTCTAAGCTATTCCTTCATCTGATAAGGGATATCAATTGTTCTGTATTGGTCAAATCTAGAGTTGATGATCTATTATTGAGTCTAACAAAGCATATTAAGAAACAAGTACCTTCGGATTTGTATAATTTGAAATGATTATGGCTCATTCAAAGTTCAACGATATCAATCTCAGTCTGGTTGGTAACAAATAAGAAATCAAGCATGGAAAAGCAAGAACAGAATCTTCAATCTCCACAGATAAACGCATTGAAACATAGGAAACAGTAAAACCTAACCAAATAGGAAAAATATGCTTGAAATCCAAAAAAACAAGGTATTACATTGATTGACCTGAGAAAGAGAAGGATTCAATCCTTGTTCTTGAGCCTCTCAATCCTCTGGTTAAGATTCTCAATCCTGACGACCAAATGAGTGACTGAGTATAAGATCCAGTAGAACACAAGCGCAGACGCAATTAGAAGTGCGTTTCGCTGGGATTTCATCATGGATTTCTGATGACGGAGATGCTCCGATGGTGTGCACGAATCTCCTTCGCAGGAAGGCATAGTCTCGTATTTCCAGTAGATATCCATCAATAAGAAGAGACAGAAAGGGACTATCGAGAGAAACGGTTTCAAGAGATTACGCGTGACGGCGACTAATCCCTGACGGAGTCCGCCAAGCCCAGGCAATGTCAAAAGCACGACCATGATTGCTTCAGCAGCCGCTGCGTAACCTAAAACAACCCATTCCAAAGCCATTCTTCCCGGATTTAGATCGATCGATGGATCAAAGTGGGTAGATCTGAGTCTGTTCTTCAATTTTCAATTTCCGTAGAATTCTTCTTCTTCAAGTGAAAAAGGATGATGCTAAGGAACGTGGAACACGTGGCGGTGTATGCATGTCGCACGTCGGTTAAGATGGAGGAGACTTTAATTGGGCCGAATATTTAGATTCAGCCCAAATAATTAAAGAAGTTCTATGATATAATTATTACTTAACGGATCTATGGCCCAAATTCTCATCAAGTAATGGAACGAAACGGCAACGTTTGGCAGGTAGACACGGATCAAAAGAGATTTGTTATTCGGTTCGGGTTATTCAATTTCGGGGTTTTCAGTGTTTAAAAATGTGTAAGGTAAAAGACTACATCATT
The DNA here is from genome assembly GCA_900406315.1 of Biscutella laevigata subsp. laevigata. Taxonomy (NCBI): domain Eukaryota; kingdom Viridiplantae; phylum Streptophyta; class Magnoliopsida; order Brassicales; family Brassicaceae; genus Biscutella; species Biscutella laevigata. The sequence continues at coordinate 1,766 of OVAU01003109.1, forward strand.
TTGGTTTAGGGCTAGACAAATAAATCGGAATCGAATAAAATAATCAAACTGAAATTGTTCGAAAAATCTAAATCTAAATCAAAACCGGGGGAAAATACGAATAGACTAAATTTCATTGTCCAAATAATAAAAAACAACCCCGAACCAAAAAAAATCTATATATAAATATAGATTTTTTTTTTTAATTTACATTTTACATTTCTTGGGAATCCTACAAGAGCTATTTGTTTTTCAAACCGACGCATTTCCTATCTATTATTTGATTGACTAACCCTTCATATTGGAATGTGTGAAAGAATTTCATCTCATACAACTCAAACAAAAAAAGACTCAAATACTGATTGAAACGGATATGGAATATAAAGTTTTAAACTTAGATCCCTTTGAATTCCATATTCGAAGTTGCTCGGGCCGGACAGAGATTGGCCCTCGAGTGCGAAAAAAACCCGCAACCCCCTGGGGTTATCCTGCACCTAAAAGGAATCTCAGAAACGGATGGGACTAAACCTACGAAATCTGGTTCTTTTTGGGTTATAATTGATAGGTTGTATTTGAACCCGAGTATCCAGGAAAAAGTATCTAAAAATATCAAATTTAGATATTTATACCGGTTGACGATCACGAGGCGTTTCGAATAAGAACTGTTAATGGGAGATCAGATCCATTGACAAAAACTGTCTATACAAGTATTGCAATTGGGAGAATTTTGATATTAAAAAAAATCAATTTTGAATCGCAATCAGTGAACTATATTTTTTGTGATAATCCGCATTTTCCAAGAAAATAGAGCAATTTTGATTTAATATATTTAAACCATGATCATAAGCAAGTACTTCGAAGCACTTACTTTTACACTATTTCGGAAACCGACTTCGATTCTTGAATAATCCACATCACTTGAATCTATATGGAAAGAATTTATAACGAGGTCTCGAAAAAATCCGATCCAATTTATCGTAATCGATTAGTTAACATGTTGGTTAACACGTCTTCCTGGTTATATTTCGAATCTTTTAGATAAATCGAGTCAAATTCGTAAAAAAAAGTCGATTGTCTGGGAAATCCTTCAAGAAGTTATGCAGGGGCGAAATGAGTTTTCTAGCATTTGACTACGTTCAGTTCTCCACCTTAAGGGCAGAAAAAAGGATATTCAAATTATTTGAAATATCCGAATATGAAGTAAAATAATAAAAACATGAAAAATTTCATAATATAATATAAACATATTGGGCCATAAAAACGACGTACTAACACAATTTCAGCCCAAGGATATTCCCGTCATTTAAACTGTTACACCTAAATTAGGGCTTTCTAAACACTCACGGAGACCGAAGAAACACGACACACCATCCAATTCTCTCTCATAGCCGATGTAATAATTAGTCTCCGTTTCAATCAATAATTCTCATTGCTTTGTGATTCTTTGTTGTATGTTTGCTAATTTCCGTCTTCGATTTGATTTTCATCGTCTTGTTTAATATGGCTTCATCAGATCCTCGATCTGGATTTTCCGTTTCCCCTATGATTCGTTCCCTTGAAGCAATATCAATAGTGGTGCTCTTGTTTTTGTTCTGATTTTTGTTTTTTGGTCAACGTTCTGATTTCTTCTTAGTTTACTGATTCTGCTCCTATGATGGATCGGATCAAGTTTTCTTCTGTGGTGTTTCTGAGATTTCTATATCAGATATAGTGTCTTCTCGTTTTTTTGGTGATTTGTAGAAGTAATATCTTTTCAATTTTGCTATAGCTGATGTATTGTGTGTTAATACTGCAGATAAAATTTCGCCATGGAGGTTACCCAGTTGCTTATAAATGCTCAGTCGATTGATGGAACTGTGCGTAAGCACGCAGAAGAAAGTCTTAAACAGTTTCAGGAGCAAAACCTTGCAGGTTTCTTGTTGTCGCTTGCTGGAGAGCTTGCGAATGATGAGAAGCCAGTAGATAGCAGGAAATTAGCCGGTTTAGTCCTAAAAAATTCTCTTGATGCTAAGGAGCAACACAAGAAGTTTGAGCTTATCCAGAAATGGTTGTCTCTGGACATGTCAACGAAGTCTCAGATCAGATCATTCTTGTTGAAGACACTTTCTTCTCCTGTATCTGATGCTCGTTCAACTGCATCTCAAGTCATTGCTAAGGTTGCAGGTATTGAGTTGCCACAGAAGCAGTGGCCTGAGCTCATTGGATCTCTTCTCTCAAATACTCACCAGTTACCAGCTCATGTCAAGCAAGCCACTTTGGAGACTCTTGGATATCTATGTGAAGAAGTGTCACCGGACGTTGTAGAACAAGAACATGTAAATAAGATACTCACAGCTGTTGTTCAGGGTATGAGTGTTTCTGAAACAAATAACGATGTTAGACTTGCTGCAACCCGTGCTTTATACATGGCTCTGGGATTCGCCCAGGCAAATTTCAACAACGATATGGAGCGTGATTACATCATGAGAGTCGTGTGTGAATCGACACTATCCCCTGAGGTGAAAATCAGGCAGGCGGCTTTTGAGTGTTTGGTATCCATAGCTTCCACGTACTATGAGAAGTTGGGGCATTATATGCAAGACGTATTCAACATCACGGCTAAGGCTGTAAGAGAAGATGATGAGTCCGTTGCTCTACAGGCAATTGAATTCTGGAGTTCTATTTGTGATGAAGAGATCGACATCTTGGAAGAATATGGTGGCGAGTTCAGTGGAGATTCTGAGGTTCCGTGCTTCTATTTTACTAAGCAGGCTCTACCTGCGCTTGTGCCTCTACTGTTGGAGACTCTTCTTAAACAAGAAGAAGATCAGGATTTGGATGAAGGGGCATGGAATATAGCAATGGCTGGTGGGACATGCCTCGGGTTGGTTGCCAGGGCAGTTGGAGATGACATTGTACCACATGTCATGCCTTTCATTGAAGAGAAGATATCAAAGCCTGATTGGAGAGAAAGGGAAGCTGCAACATATGCTTTTGGTTCCATTTTGGAAGGCCCGTCTGCAGATAAGTTGATGACTATTGTTAACGCAGCATTAACATTTATGCTCAATGCTCTAACAAAGGACCCAAGCAACCATGTGAAAGACACGACTGCATGGACCCTTGGTCGGATATTTGAGTTCCTTCATGGTTCAATAATTGAGACACCAATTATTACCCAGGCAAACTGCCAGCAGATTATCACAGTATTGATCCAGACCATGAAAGATGCACCTAATGTTGCCGAGAAGGCCTGCGGAGCTCTATACTTCCTTGCTCAAGGCTATGAGGATATTGGTCCCAGTTCTCCATTAACTCCCTTCTTCCAAGACATAATTCAATCCCTTCTAGCTGTTGCACACAGAGAAGACGCAACTGAATCACGTTTACGAACTGCAGCGTACGAGGCTCTGAATGAGGTTGTCCGGTGTTCGACTGATGAAACATCAACCATGGTTCTGCAATTAGTACCTGTGATAATGTTAGAGCTTCACAATACGTTGGAAAGGGAAAAGCTTTCATCGGACGAGAGGGAGAAACAAAACGAGTTGCAGGGACTTTTATGTGGATGCTTGCAGGTCATCATACAGAAACTGGGATCTGAACCCACCAAGTATGTTTTCATGCAGTATGCTGATCAGATGATGGGACTTTTCCTTAGGGTGTTTGGTTGTAGAAGTGCAACCGCACACGAGGAAGCCATGCTTGCCATTGGCGCCCTTGCTTATGCAGCAGGTCCTGATTTCGCCAAGTATATGCCTGAGTTTTACAAGTACTTGGAAATGGGTCTTCAGAACTTTGAAGAATACCAAGTCTGTGCTGTTACTGTGGGCGTTGTTGGGGATGTCTGCAGAGCATTGGAGGACAAGATTTCTCCTTACTGTGACGGGATTATGACGCAGCTTTTGAAGGATTTGTCGAGCAACCAGTTGCACCGATCAGTGAAGCCGCCAATATTCTCTTGTTTTGGTGATATTGCACTTGCTATTGGTGAGAATTTCGAGAAGTACCTCGTCTACTCGATGCCGATGCTTCAGAGTGCAGCAGAATTATCTGCTCACGCAGCTAGCGCTGATGATGAAATGACAGAGTACACAAACTCATTGAGAAATGGAATCCTCGAGGCATATTCAGGCATATTTCAAGGGTTCAAGAACTCTCCCAAAACTCAGCTTTTGATTCCTTATGCCCCTCATATCCTCCAGTTTCTAGACAGTATATACATGGAGAAAAACATGTAAGTTTTGTCATATATAGCAGAAATAATCAGAGTGTAGTTTTAATATTTGTGATTATGTTTTTGTGTGACAGGGACGAAGTGGTGATGAAGACAGCGATTGGGGTGTTAGGAGATTTAGCAGATACATTAGGGAGTCATGTGGGTGGTTTGATACAACAGTCAATGTCAAGTAAAGAGTTCTTAAACGAATGTTTGTCTTCTGAAGATCACACAGTTAAAGAAGCAGCTGAATGGGCCAAACATGCTATTACTCGTGCCATATCTGGTTAAAAGGGCTCTTCTTTTACCTTGAAAAATTACTTTTGCTTTTAGTAAAGTCTGCATGCATCTCTTGGGTGGGGTTGAGTCGGGGAAGAGGGTAGAGCTGCTGCAACAGCCAGAGTCGCATCATCATCATCATCAGTTTCAGTTTGCATCATCAGCATTACTGGGTCGAGTCAGGGAGAAGAAGAAGAAGAGTTGTTTTGGGACCAAAGTTTTACCAAAAGAGGTTTCACTCAAAACGTCATAATACATTATTCAGCAAAATTGGTTTTTTTTTTTTCTTTGTTCTCTCATATGTTTCTTCAACACTTTGAAGGAATGGTCTTTGGGGTTTTTTCATGTTTCTATCAAGTGGGGGGGAGAGAGCATTATTAGAGGATAATCCCTTTGATTTATTTGTCTTTTGCATCATCATTGTCTTTTGGGGGTTTGTATGTTTGATTATAAATGCATATTCACAATTTTTATTTTTACATAAAAAAATATTTCATATGTCCAATTTTTTTGTTCTCTCTTAAAGGTAGGAGTTTTGCATATATCTCTGTTATTTACTATTTTGGATTCCTTCATTGGCTTGAACTGTAAAGGGAAATGTCGTATGTAAATAGAAGAAAATGTCCTGCCAAGGAGTCAATTTTGTATGTAGCATTTATACATATCTCACGGTTTGCCGACATAGTCATCCAGATTTCAATGAAATCAATGTATTATATCTTCCATTACAAAAAAGAAAGCCATAAAATCAGCTAAAAACATCCAAGAGGAATAAGATTCTTCGGTAATTAGAAGTAATGGGCTTTAGACTTTAAACTTTAAGACTATTTAACCGATTGAAATGAGTAGAGAGAGGATACGTATTAGGAGCTAAAAATATTTGACATTATGGAGGACGTTTTTCAACTTCACCAAAATTTGTTGATCTAATATCTTCTCCCTGACTACGGTAGGCCTAGGTGTTCTGGGTTGAATATGATCTATTCGGTTTTTTTGGTTTTCGAGATATCGATTTAGGTTTGATTATGGTTATTTGATATTTCGGTTCGGGTAAAATTCAATATAATTCGATCTTTCCGATACAATATTGCTTTTCTTCGGTTATACGTTACAATATTATCCATCGAATTATGTTGTATACAAGATTTTTCCGAATCGATCGGTTAATCGAATTCTTGCTTTCTAAATAAAAATTAAACCGAACTAAACCAAAATTTCAATATAAACCAAAATACCTGAAATCAACCGACTTGCCCTAACCGATCCTGAATTAACCAAAATTTTCGGTTAAATGAGAATTCGGTAAATTTCAATAGGTTTTACAAAACCTGAATTAACCGAGAACCGGAACGAAATTTTATTCGATCCAATTCAGTAACACAATTGAGAACCCAAAATAACCGAAAACCGAACCAAATTGGCCTAAACCGAAACCACATGCATAGTAATAATATTCCATGCGAATTTTGTAGATTATACATTTTTCCATCAGAATTTACAACCTTCCATTTAAAAATTCTTAAAGAGATTTTGGTTTTGTATATTACCACATCAGAAGCCATACTTGGCCATGGATCAAAAGTATACAATGGTGAAGAAACTGAGACACCATGATGAGAGCATGATTTGGTACATTTTGTATGCTGATTTTTAGCTACTTGATTGAGTTAAAACGAGGGACCAACCGATGAGTAACCAGCTGCTTTAACCTCTTTGAGCGTAGAGGATAACCAGTCTAAACCTTCATAGAGCCCATCTCCTTGAAGAGCACATGTGCCTTGTATATGCCATTTCCTATTCTTGAGATCAAATAAGCCAAGCCCTTCACATACTTCTCGAGGAGACATGGCTCCTCTCTGAGATTCAGACAAGAGTAATAGTTAATACGAATGAGATTAAATTACATGTAAGGTTTGAACTTTACCATGTCTTGTTTGTTTGCAAACACTAGAATGACACTGTTGAGCATGAATGGATCTTTTATGATCTCCTGATGAAATTAGTTAGCAGACGTTAGAAACTTCGCAGAGACTAGTATTACCCAGAGTGTTGTGCAATCTAATCTAAGGTATTGTACAACCTGAAACTCTTTCTTCGCTATACCGATTCTCTCTCGGTCCAAGGAGTCTACCACATATATCTGCAAGTGCATCGATCAATATAATCAGAGAAAATTCCAAAAAAACATGAGGAAATCATCTGTCCAAAAACTATCTTCTGAAGAATCAATGAGCCTGGAAATGAAAATGAGAACAACATGGAAACGAGAAGAGACTATGAATTATCTATGCGACTACACGCAGAAGGGGAAGTAAGTACAGTCTTACAAGTCCATCGGTATTATTGAAATAATGTCTCCACAAGGGCCTAAGTTTCTCTTGGCCACCAACATCCCAAACTGTGAACGTCACATTCTTGTACTCAACTTTCTCAACATTGAAACCTGTGTAAGAAAGTCCCATATCACAACTGCAATACATGACAATATATGGCAAGAACAAAGATTATGCAAAATCTAAATGCTGCAGCAATCTGACCTACCGATTGTGGGAACAGTTGATAGAACTTCTCCTATGTGGAGCTTGTACAATATCGTTGTTTTCCCAGCGGCATCCAACCCCAGCATAACGACCTGAAGTCTCCAAACGAAAACACAGCAAGATAATCACCAAATCTGAAAAATTTACTCATCATATTATGCATCTTGAAAAACTACACCACATAGATTTAGTCATATATGAAGAACATCACAAAATTCTTAAAAGAGTTATTGCATTGATGACTAACAAGCTAGATGTATAAGACTTGAGAGAGATCCTCAATAGACAACTACAACAAGATCATATCCTCTGCTAGTAGTTTCTGTGCATATTTTCATGGAGATCAAACTGTGTAGTATACAAAATCAGCTCACGAAACAGATTCACTCGTTCATTCTTATATCCATGGATTCCTTACAGTGCATCTGAGACAATTAAGGGCAACTAAAACACCTAAGTAACTCTCCGAACATATGAATACAATCAAAGATTAGCAAAAAAACGATATAAATCCATTTCAATTCAAACACAACTTCATGACTTTTCTTCGAAAATAGCATCAAACACTGAAATCGAATATAACTTAGTTTTAACGAGGTACAAAACCCGAATCTGTGAAAACAGTAAAGGATCAAAACAATTCACAGATACGCGAGATCGAAATTAAAAACAGAAGATAGAGAGAAAGAGAGTACCCTCATTTCCTGATTCCCGAAGAAAGTATCGAAAAGCTTGCGAAAAGTTTGACCCATGTCAACAGAAAAAGCTATGATCACGCAAGTATTACTTTCTCCTATAAGAAAGATTAAAGCTGAAGGAAACAGAGAGAATCAAAGGAAGATGATGATCGATTTGGAGGAATAAGAACGCAGAATGAGTTGTCCGGGAAACAAAGGGAGAGAGAAAAGGTAGCGTTTTCGGTACAAGTGGTATTAGATTCGGTTCGGTTTTCTATGGAATTCAATTGTGATTGGCTTTAGAAAATTCAAACCAACCGAGGCCGGTTTAAACTCGACTTAGGGTGAGGAAATTATCCGGTTTGTTGAAGTTCACTCTATCCGAATAGAAGGTACCGTATCGAATCAAACGAATTATAATTTTTATAATCGAATAATCATAATCAAACTAATATCAAAACAAGAACATAATTGATACCCATTTAAAATAAAATTAAATATTAAAAATATTAATTATTTTTATTACTAATTAAATCGCGAAACGTAAAATTAATTAGATAGTAGAGTTGAGCCCGTACCATGTGGGATAAATTATTTTAAATTAATATTAACCATTATCTGAAATAGTAATAACAAAGATTTTTTGTATATGATTATAAACTAAAAGTTTAAGATTGACGGAAAAGTTGTAAAGAAATATTGGTTGATTTAGAATATTGTTTTTTATTGGCACGTTGATATGTTAAAAATCTTGTAGATATATTATTTAACTTATTTTGTTAAGTTACAAATAAAATGATTTAATATAACTCTTTATGATGTTTAATATTTTATAATGTTGTTTATTTTTTAGATTTTAGAGTTTTTCAAAAAAAAATCTATATAATGCAATATTTTGATTTTTAGTTATGGAACAATAATATATTTTTAGATTTTAATGTCCAAAATTAAATTTTAGATTTTAACCCGTGCTTAGAATTTATGCAATATTTTTATGATTTATTTAAATTAATTTAATATTGGATAAGTAATGTTAGGATTTGTATTGGTTATAAAATAATGTAAAAATCTAAAATATTTCTTAAGCATCGACCAATATTAAATTAATAGTGAATATTTTAATTCAATTTAGGTATATAGGTTGTAAGGATAATATATAGATATTTTTATGATTTAAATTAAATTAATTTTTAATATTGTGGATAAATATTGTTAGGATTTGTATTAGTTACAAAAATATTGTAAAAATCTAAAAACATTACTCATCGACCAATATCACATTAATAGTGATAATTTCTAATTTAATTTAATTGTATAGGTTGTTAGAATAATATATTAATATAATTTTATTTACCTACTATTAAATGAAAGGGTCCAATATGATAAATCCTGTTTTAATATAGTAGATTTTAATTTTTATAGATATTTTGGTAATTTTAAAATATTTTCTTAAAAATTCAAGAAATAGTTAAATTAAATTAGATCGAAATAAAATTTAAATTATAAAAACCCGAATTAAAATCGAAAACAAATTAAGTTCATAAAAATGCTAAAACACTTTAAACAATTCCTAAAATCTTATATCCAAATAACTTAATCGAATTTGGACCAAACCAAACAGAAACTAATTACCTAGACTGTGTTTATGTGTTATTTCGCTTATGAACTGAATTAGAGCAGAAACAGAATTGAATCCAGAAAAAATGCTAAAACATCTAAGCAATTTCTAAAGTCTT
>OVAU01003110.1:0-11492 GCA_900406315.1 Biscutella laevigata subsp. laevigata
TTAGGATACATTCGAGTTTTTCATCGGTTTCGTTCAGGTTCGGTTATGTTTTCTCAGATCGGATTTTGTCGGTTTTTCAGATTCAATTATTTTACCGAGGCCTATCTTGAAATAAAGATGATAAATTTATTTTAGATATATATAATTATTAATAATTTGGTCAATTACGAGTTTAAACTCGTGCGTACTAACCTATTTATAATTATAGGGGGTAATTTCGAAGAATTATATTAACCAAAGGGGTTTACTACTACGTTCACGTGTCGAAATCTGATTGGTTCAGTGATAAGAAAAAAATAGCCTTATGCGCTCACACGTGCGAACAAAAAAAACCTCACACGACCTTCCTTGTTTTGGATCTAATAATGGAATTCTTCACTGTGTATTTCAACCGGAGCAGTGATCAAATCAACCGTGTGAGCAAAGCTTAGATCTACCGTCTCCTTCTCATCTTCAGGTCTGCGTTTATGTTCGTCATCATTAATTGCTAATTGATTTTCCTTGTTACAATTTTCGATTGCCCTTTTGTTTTTATCTTCGTTTTCATTTCTTGGGGGTTGGGCTTTCTTGCGATTTCTTGTTGAATACATTCTTTTTACATTGCCAAAATCTGGGATGTGTGGCGTATTTAGTCGCGCATTGATATTGAGAAGCTCTGAACTAGCAATGTCGTGTTTTCTGTTTTGCTTTGTTGAATTCTTATAGAAAGGATAGAGGGAACCAGCTGGTATGTATGATTGAGCAATAGAAATTGATAAAATAGTTATGGTTTGTTCGATTCTTCTTGATCATTTGATGAATTGGATTGTTAGGGCATAAAAGCTCTTAAACAAAAATCAGGTGCAAGAGAATGACTTTTTTTTTTCTGTGTGCTTATGGAATTTGGAATTAGTCTATTACTTACGGTAAGCTTTATGTGCTGGTTTTGTTTGAATGCCAGAGATGTATAATAACATGGGACCCCAGCCTGGGATGCCAATGCCTCAGCCAAATCCTCAGCCTAACCCGTTTGGGAATCCGTTCTCTGGACCTGGCTCTGGACTGATCCGGAGTGGCTTAGGAGCATATGGGGAGAAGATTTTTGGTTCGAGCTCTGAGTATGTGCAAAGCAACGTAAGTAATTCCTGCCTACTTTAGATTTTTCCAAACATTTGTTCATTTGATTTAACCGGTTGGAATATTCAGATAAGTCGATACTTCTCCGATCCCCAATACTATTTTCAAGTGAATGACCAATATGTGAGGAACAAGTTGAAGATTGTTCTACTCCCCTTCCTTCACAGGGTAATGCTCACTTTCTCCTATTGTTTTTTCTGTATATGAGGCCTTTTCTCATACTAGTTTTGCTGCAATCACAGGGACACTGGACTAGAATATCAGAACCAGTTGGTGGTAGACTTTCATACAAGCCCCCAATGTATGATATAAATGCACCAGACTTGTATATTCCGCTTATGGCATTTGGCACCTATGTTGTTCTTGCTGGTTTGTCACTTGGACTCTATGGGAAGTAAGTTCTTTACTTATTTCATATGTTTTCATGTATTTCTTTTAGAAAGCTTTTGATCCTTGTGGCGAATTTCAATATTCTAGGTTTACACCGGAAGCTCTGAATTGGCTTTTTGTGAAGGGAATGGTTGGGTGGTTTTTGCAAGTCATGTTGCTGAAGATAACATTGCTTTCACTTGGTAGCGGAGAAGCACCTCTCTTGGATATTGTGGCATATGCAGGCTATACTTTCACGGGCCTTTGTCTATCGGTTCTTGGGAAAATAATCTGGGGATACTCCTACTATGTCTTAATTCCATGGACCTGCTTATGCACTGGGGTTTTCTTAGTGAAGACAATGAAGCGAGTTCTCTATGCAGGAGCTAGGAGTTATGACTCGAGCAGGCATCACTACCTTTTGATCTTTGTAGCTTTAGCCCAGTTTCCTCTTTTGATCTGGCTTGGTAACATTAGTGTGAATTGGCTCTTTTGAAATGCACTATGTTTACTTTGTTGTGAAAAACACCTCTGATGTTATGTAGCAGAATTTGAAATGTTCTCTCTTTTTATCTTCTTTTTCGAATGTCATTTTTTCTACCATGATGAAAACAGTAAAAGTACATGAACTGTGTTTTGGTAGTTATTGTTTCTAAATTAATAGTATCTGCTTCCCATGTGTGTGATCTCTACTCCAAGCTCTCCTGCATTGCATTGGTGCACTGTGATTTTGGCTTTTGTGTTCCTCTGCAGACTGGAACAGTCTTGGGACATTGCAGACAGTTATTCGAAAGGCTTCCTCTGATCTGTTTGGAGATCCTTTTAAACTCCTCAGGAAGTGAACCTGTCAGGTAATTGTTCTCCAAGTATAAGCTTCTCCATGAATTCTCAAGTCTTTTCCCATAAATCCTTGGAATATCTCCGGAGAACATGTTGCTGCGTAGATTGATATCCTTCATGTTTTCATAAGTTGCGAGGTTCACCGGAAGGGGACCCTGTAAATGGTTTCCTTCAGCATCAAGCACGCGCAGGCGTGATCCTGTAATCTTAATAACCTCAAGGGATATGAACTGGTTAAAAGACACATTGATGCGTGAAATCTCAGGGAAGGTTAGAATCTCATGGCCAACGGTGCCTGCGAATCTGTTCTGGCTCAAATCTAATGACACAAGCTGTTTCAGTCTATGCAAAGGCGATATACGTCCTGCAAGGCTATTGTAACAGATGGATAGAGTTCTTAGACTTGGTGGAAGTCTAGGAAGTGTTCCAGAGAGATGATTGTTACCGAGTTCTAACACTTGTAGCTTCCACAAGCCGTTGAGTCCAGGTATTCTTCCATCTAAATGGTTGTTTGATAGTATCAGGTGAGTCAAACCTCTCAAGGCAGAGATCCTTGGAGGTATTTCTCCGGCTATACTGTTTTTCGACAGGTCTATGGTCTTGAGCTCCTTGAGCCGCGAGATTTCCGGTGATATATCTCCCGTGAAGAAATTATCCGAGAGAGAGAGTTTGGTGAGTTTCCTAAGCTGGAACACAGTTTCAGGTATGGGACCACGGAATCTATTCTTGTTGAGGCTAAGGACAGTGAGCTCAGTTAAGTTCCCTGTTTCATCAGAGAGGAAACCATCGTAACCGTCATCATCAAGATCGATCTCTGTAACTCGACTGGTCGTGTTCTCAAGAGGGAAAGAACACATAACTCCCAAGAAGGTCCCTGCACCTTCACAAGGGTCTTCAGAGAAGTCCCATGTACTGAGATAAGAAGATGGAGAGATTGAGCTTGGATCAACGCTACGTATGATAGACTCTAAAGCTTGAATATCTGATCGAAGAGTAGCTGAGAGAATTGATGAAGGGACAATAAGTGAAAGTAGTAAGAACAAAGACATGAATGGTTGTGTTTTGGAAGCCATTGTTATGGTTCTTCTTTAACATGAAAGATATGGAACTTTTTCTTTTTAAATAAGCATTCTTGTAAGAAGAAGGTCTTCGTGTTAAACCTAATTAGGATCTAACATTCTTGGCTACGTTTCTTATTGGTGCAATTCACATCTTTGTAGCATTCAACAATAATAAAATATGATATCATACCAAACCTGGACCTACTATCAAAATGTTCTGACTAATTTATGTTCTTAAAATTAGTATAAAATAATCACACCAAAAAGCTATTAGTAAATATTAATTAACGGTTGACAAAATTACTAAACTCCAATTGAACTTAGTAAAAATCTAAATAAATAATAAAAATTATACCTAATTGAACTTAAATTCCATAAAATTAGATCATTTAACTAAAACTCATTAAACTTTATATTTTTAATTAAATATATAATATGATATGTTTAAATGTATTATAATTTTGGAATGTTATTTAAAATTATTTAATTATGTTTGTTTTATTCTATTATTTTAATGTAAAATCGAATACAATCCAAAATGTATCGGAACAAACCAATATAAAATATAATATCAACTAAAAATAATTTAGAAAAACAGAAAAAATCATAACCCAAACTTCAAACTTAATAACGGAATGTCAACCCCTTATAAAATTGATTTATTTTCTTTTGATGAAACTTACATGTTTAAAAAACTCGTTACTATTTTAGATATTGATCTAAATAAGTTTTTTTATAAATAGTAAATCATGTGACCAAAGAAAAGACCATTGAAACATTCCACAAAATTTTAAAATTAGTAATTATCTAATTATAGAAGTTTGGCTTTACATATAAATAACTCAAACAATTCATTATAAAATTACTAAAAACAAAAAAAAAAAAGAACAAAAAAATCAAGAACAATTTGAAGAGCTTATTAAAAACAATGGCTATCGAAAAGAAAACCATGATTGCCTCATTCATGATCTTCATGATTATGGTAACAATGATCATGAACCAAGTTGAGGCAAGGAACCATGTCGTAGTCAAGCCTCCCCCAAAATAGGGCAAGTTTTTCTTTGGCTCATCAAGTTTATGAGGAAGAATAAATCAAACATTAGTTATAACGATGTTTTGAATCCTTTTTATTACTTACTTATGAATAATGTTTTTAAAAGAATATGTATATGTGAATCATTTATACTAGTTACATTTTTCTGTGTTCACATATCACTATTTTTTTGTAGACTGTAAATTTTTTAATATATAAATATTAGTATTACTTTAAAGTGTGTTGTGAGGATGATTAGCTTTGTATTTGCGTACTACAATGCATTAGTAACGATTAATGAACACAAAGATATCATTAGTAAGCATTAAAAAGTTCATAGATAAATGAATGAGTTGGGGATTTTTAACCATACTATTATCACTCATATTAACTACCTCAACTATGAACCTCTGCTTAAATACTTTTAATAATTAGTTATACATCAATTAACTATCCAAAATTTTAAATTCAAATTGTTTAAATCACTAATCAAATTAACCTGCCACATTTAGTTTAATTGAAATTTGTGTTAAAGATAATTACGTTTAATAAGTTGTGATTGAGACATGGGTCATCATAAAAACGAACAAATTACTAAAATTGGATGGATTAAATTGAACAAACTCAAACGGAAACAATCAATCGAAATATTCACCTCAAAATCGAAATAATTATAAGAGACAGCAACATGCTTGTGTTGAAGAAGATCAAAAACGCGAACAAGAGTTAAATTTTACCTTAAAAATAACACAAAACAACGTCGTTTTACTTAGTGAATTAAAAAAAAATATATAATTAGGTTTATGAGGTCTCCGTCTCGCTTATTAAATGGGTCATAAACAGATCCTCATTTAAAACGCAATAAATTTCAATCAGTTAAATGGATCTAAACGAAGTTATTTATAAGAAAAGGCGTATTTAGACCCACAAATTTAATATCCATTTAGACATCTTTATGTCTTACCTAAAGTATATTGTTCATTATTTTCTTAATTATAACATTTTATAAAATAAATATAATATATTTCATTATTTTTTAATAATACACATAAACTACAACATATACAAGTATAAAACAGTATACATAATATTTTTCATAAGAATATACCAGATTTTAGAGAGATCTCTTTTAAAAAATTGTTTTTGGTGAAGTATTATAGTCTCATTGATGAAATACGAATCTAAAATAGTGTTATTTGCTTTAGTTATGTTTTGTTTAGAATGGTCACTAAAAATCATTTAAAAAACTAAATCCTAGGCAAAATTGAATGATATTGGTTTTATTGTATTTTACTAGATTTGTATCCGCATTATATGCGGGGTAATGTGTTTTAAAATTACAATTTTACGATATTTTAATTTAATAGAAAACCAAAACTTAAAAATTAAATGTGTGATTAATAAATATTAATAAAGACATTTCTGTAACTTTTTTAAATTTTATAATGTTTAACTTTGAACATAATAATAATATTAGTTATATATTGAATTCAGACCATGATTTGACTCGTTGATTAACCCGTTTGATCATTGTATTGAAGATAAAAATTTAAATGATTTTCTATTAAAAGTTGTTTAAAAAGACCTTTCTAACTAAAATAAATAAATTCAATATTAATAAAATTTGATTTATTGTTATATTTATTATATTTATATGTACAAAATTTTAAAAAAGGAAAATCTCGAATTATATTATTATACTGCCTTGGAAAAATTCCAAAACTTTATATATTTATTGGTTAATAAGATAATCATTATTTGTTATTCTATTTTTTGTAAGATTTATATATATATCTTGGAAAAATTGTATTTTCGAAAAAGTTTCGAAATATATTTGAATTTTTATACTTTTTGAAATATTAAAATATTATTGTATTTGTTTTTAGATTTATCTATAGAAATATTTATATATAAATTTTGTCTTTATCTCTATTTAAATATTATTAAATTTATTTTGATAATCCTCTGATTCTCATTTTAAATTATATTTATTTCAATTTTACCCCGAGATTTTTAGTTTGTTCTTTAAATTGATTTTTCGAAGGGCGTATAATATAATTTTTAATGATATTAGTTTATGCTCATAAATTGATTCTAAAAAAATATTATAGAGATGTAATATGTATATATATAAGATAAAATTATGTATAACATAATTATTATATACTAAAAATCATATTGTAATTATTGTAATTATACAATCTATGGGATAAAAATGTTTATACAGATTTATGTTGACAAAAAAAAAGATATGTATAGTTTATGATATACTAAGTTATATTTCGATTTAGGTGTAGTTTAAAATATTTGTATATATGAGAAGATAAAACTATGTAGAATGTTATTATCATATACTAAAAATTATATTTAAATTATTGTAATTATTGTACAAAAAACTTAAATTGAATATTGTGAAATTTAAAAAGAGAGCTAAATTAGGTATCTTGTCGAAAAGGATAAATCCAATATTATATTGTTGAAAAGGATAAATCCAATATGATATAGTTTGATTTTTAAAATTCTTTTTAAATTCGTTTTAAAATTAAAATTATTTTAAGATTAAAATTATTTTAATATTTAATTAAAATTTTATACAGATATTTCCAATTTTACCCTTAATGAAAATTACATAGATTTCTAATTTTATCCTTTTTATTTTGTTCTTTAAATTATCTTTTTATAATGGCATATCATGTAATATTTTATTGATTTAAAGTTTATTTTCCTAAAAGTGATTTTGAAATAATAATACAAAGATAATATCAATTTAATATGTATTTTTTGTTAAATATACAATACAAATCCATTAAAATACATAATTGAATAACACATATTAATTTGTTCTATTATTTGCACTCTTGCACTTTCACAAGGTTATTATATGAAGTTTTTCCTCGAATGTATCTTGAGATTAGAGCAGTGTTGTCTTCTCTTGTTACTTATCTCTAGCTTTTGTCCACTCATTATTTTGTATTTCAGAAAGAAGGTAAGAAAAGAGTTGAATGGAACAGTTGAAGATTGGGTGATTCACAGGTCAACTTATGAATACTTGTTTGTTTCCAATGAACCTACTTTCAACCCAAGTTTTACTCACAACATCTGCATTTCTCCATGACTACAATTCTCCATATTCAATATATATCTACACATTGATCAGATCAAACTGATCTTGCTTTCCTTGAGCACTTTCAAATGGAGAAGAAAGGTCTATATAGTACCTATGACTCCTTACTGTCTCATCATCCAATTCTCTGTATCATTGCTTTATCTGCAATGTTCATAGCGATTGACCCCTTTCACATATGTCCAATCAGAGGTCTTGAGTTCAAACCTGTGAAGCATGAGGTTGCTCCATACAAGCAGGTCATGGAGAATTGGCCAAGAGACAATCTTAGTCTGCTGGCTCATCATGGGAAAGTGGAGTTTGTGGAACAAGTCTTTGGTCCAGAGTCTTTAGAGTTTGATAGTTTAGGACGTGGTCCATACACAGGGCTTGCTGATGGGAGAGTGGTTCGATGGATGGGTGAAGCAATCGGATGGGAGACTTTTGCCATTGTAACACCAACATGGTAAAGATATACTCATCACTTCTATTAGTCCTGCAATTTTGGTTTTTTCAGTTTTCGGTTATTTTGGATAATCGGTTTTTTTCGATTTACAAAACTTTCACTAAAATTAAATTTCGTTCGGTTCTCGGGTTATTAACATTCTATCGGATTAACCGAATTTCTGATTTAATCGGATAATTTCAAAATGGTTTGGGTAATTCAGATAATTTCGAATTATTTGGTTCTGGTTTTTAGATAATTCTAGTAATTTGATTTATAATTTCGATTTTTATAGTTAAAAAAAACAGTTTGGTTTGGACAAAACAGTTCAGTGGCAAATCGTTCCGAATCGAACCGATAACAAAACTCATTTTAAGTTTGCTTCCGATCGATTATTTATTGTTGAGTGAAACCGAACAGAAAATCAAAAAGCCCGGTTCGGTTCAGTTCGGACACATCGGTTCGGTTGTAAATAGCAAGCCTAACTTTTGTGTTTGCTTTCATTTTATCCTTATTGATGTTATGTGATCATGAGAATTAGGTCAGAGAAGGTTTGCTCAAGAGGTGTGGATTCAACAACAAAAAAGCAATGGAAGTACGAGAAGCTATGTGGGAGACCACTTGGTCTGAGATTTGATAGAGAGAAAGGAAATTTGTACATTGCCGATGCTTACTTTGGTCTACTTATGGTTGGTCCTGAAGGAGGTATTGCTACACCTTTAGCTACGCATGTAGAAGGGAAACCTATACTCTTTGCTAATGACCTTGACATCCATAGAAATGGATCAATCTTCTTCACTGACACAAGCAAAAGATATAACAGAGCGTAAGCAAAACTCTGTTTTTTCTTTTCTTTGTTGGTCATTCATTACAATGATGTAAGAACTAGACTTTGTATTTTGTAGGAATCATTTCTTCATATTATTGGAAGGAGAATCAACAGGAAGGCTTCTAAGATATGACCCAACTACCAAAACAACACACATTGTGCTTGATGGTTTGGCTTTTCCCAATGGAGTTCAGCTCTCTAAAGACCAATCTTTCCTTCTCTTTACAGAAACAACCAATTGCAGGTATAACCATATAAAGACATTCAAACAAGACAAGTTCAAAATCATGGTAATAGACTCAATGCATCTATCATTTCTCTTGATCTAGATTGGTGAAATACTGGCTTGAGGGTTTAAGGATGGGTGAAGTAGAAGTGGTTGCAGATCTTCCAGGATTCCCAGACAATGTAAGAATAAACGAAAAGGGTCAGTTTTGGGTTGCAATAGACTGTTGCAGAACAC
This sequence comes from Biscutella laevigata subsp. laevigata, assembly GCA_900406315.1. NCBI lineage: Eukaryota > Viridiplantae > Streptophyta > Magnoliopsida > Brassicales > Brassicaceae > Biscutella > Biscutella laevigata. The sequence goes on from OVAU01003110.1 coordinate 9,260, forward strand.
CAACACAAGAGGTTCTTACAAACAATCCTTGGATAAAGAGCATCTACTTTCGATTGCCTATACCAATGAAACTGCTGGAGATCACAATGTGGATGAGAATGTACACTGTGATATCGAGATTTGATGAGGAAGGTAAGATCTTGGAGGTGTTGGAAGATAGACAGGGTAAAGTAATGAAGCTTGTGAGTGAAGTGAGAGAGATTCAAGGGAAGCTTTGGATTGGAACAGTAGCTCATAACCACATTGCAACATTGCCTTATCCTTTACCAATGAATACATGAAGATTCTTGAGTAGCTACTCTTTGAGGTGTAAAACAAGTGAATGATTGAACTTAAACATCTCACTGTATCTAACTTATCTTGGTTTTGTTCAAGTTCCATTAAAAAGAAGTCTTCCAAGTTAAACAAAGAAACCAAGATTCTCAATCATAGTAAAAATCCAAAAGACAAGCAGATACTGAATTCAAAAAGATCTTCAAAGGTCTTGCACACTCAAACCTGATAAGTAAGAAACAAAACAAAATTAACTTTCAAGAATCTAAAGTGTAATGAGAAAGAAGAGGAGGATATAAACCTGGAGGAAGAGATTGCTTCAACTTATCAGCTTTCTCTTGATCAAAGACACATAGTGTGTAGAGGTACCTTGAGCACCTAACCTTGAACTTAACAATGTCTTTGCTTCTCTTGATCTTCACAGACCTAGCATCTTTCCTTCTTGCCGTCAAAAGGAAATCCTTTATCTCGTGAATTTGCTTAGGCTGCAGTTTTTTTCAAATGCATATCAATTATATTCATTTACCACTAAAAAAAAATGAATCATATAAGACTAAATGATATGTTTGTTCATGAAGACTAGACGTATAAGAATTTGAAGAGAGACAAAAATATACCATTTTCGGATCTGAGTTTGTGTCTTCAACTTTCTTCCACTTAAGAGAGGAAACAAGCGTCTGGAAAGAGATAGAGATCTTCAGAACACCAAGTGTTATGTTTGAGAAAGAAAACCCTATTATGTTTAGATGCTTGAATTTCCAAATATACCCCTGAGGCCCAATACTCTAACAATTTGGCTATTGGGTTTAATGGCCCAACTTAATATTTTTTAGATCTAAGAAATTGTATGCCTTAAATTTATTTGTTTTTGCTTTAAATTATCTTTCATGAAATAGGTGTTTACTTTGTCTATGTTGTAGTAGATTAGAAAAATAAGATAATTTTACTGGTATACATAAGGGGCTTAAATGATAAATATATAGGTTTGCATAGGTCTATTTAGGTTTGTGTTACACCACTCAAATTATTGAGAAGTCTAACAAAAATAAGATAAGAATATTTATAATAATTTTAGATATGGATTGCACACTTCTAACAAATTTATTTAATGCTCATAATGTTAAAAACAAAGAAGAAAGATTTATGGAAATGACATATAAAGAAAAAAATTATCAAATTGCAAATATCATAAAACCAATAGTTAATCAAGTGGTTATCTACTTAGTCAGATCACGACTTCGAATCCTCATAAAAGCATTTACTCATATCTTTTGTGAAAGTTTGGATAATTGAACTCATTCGATGTGATCATAGAAACATTTTATACGAGAACATCTTAAGATCGAATGAGATGTGGTTCGATTGATACTGCTTCGTCTGCGAATTTGCAGTTTGCTTGCTCGACGGGTATCCATCGCTTCTTCGGGATCGCTTTTGGATTATGCTTTCATTTGGATCAAGGGTTTCATTACTTGTGAAGTTCATTTCAGCCATGGAAACGTTGTTCGGGTTAAAACACATATCATCTTCCGACGGTTTCCAGTATTCGATTCCTATCTATTAATACTAATTGAATCAACTCACTTGTGCGGGTGAAAGAAAATCTACTCATTTTAGGCGTTTTCGGCATTAGTTTCAATTGGTTCTGCTCCGTGTCTTCAACATGTCAACCCTTATTCTTCTTGTTAGCTATTGTCGTCTAGTTTATTTCAGTTTTAAGCTTTGTAAGAATATTTCATTATCTATCTAGTTTTCTGGAATTAAAAAAAAAAATCTTTAAATCATTATTCAAAGATCTAATTGAACGATCCAAACTTTTTTTTTTGAACTAGAATATTTATCTTTAAATGGCAATAAAAAGGAAGAAAATGACTGCAAAATTGTGTGGTGACACTCAACATAACATAGGTGGCATAACATTTAGCTATATATATATATATATATATATATATATATATAT
>OVAU01003111.1:0-11491 GCA_900406315.1 Biscutella laevigata subsp. laevigata
ATATAACTTTATTAAAATATAACATAAATATTTTTTAACTAGAATTAATTAAATATTTTTTAGAATTAAAATTAAATATAACACTATATAACTTAATCAAAATTAAATATGTTTTAAGCATATCATTTAAACATGAATANTTAGAAAAACACATACTATTAGAATATGTTTCTAGAATTTAAAAACTACATATTTTAATAATATATTTGTCAATATATTATGATATTAAATTTATAATAATAAATATGGTAATGTTGAAAAAGACAAAAGAAATCTAAAAAAGAAATCATAAACGGGCTTAAAGGTACCCTTTTATTTCATGGACATGCCCGTTTATCTCAAGGGCCTAAACGGGCCAGCCCTTCAAAGCTCGTTATCACCCGGGCCTAAGCAAACCAATTTTTTAAAGTCTGTTTAAATCAGGTCTGTTAGGCCCGCAGGCTTTAGGCCCATTTAGACATCTCTATGTAAGACTTATATCTATGTTTAATTGTTAATGTAAACCTGATTTACAATCAATGTATAACTGTTTAGTTTTAGTTTTCCTTTGTTTTTGCCAATTTTTTCTCTTTTTTTAAGTGTCTGTTTTCTCATTAGATAACGGGAACAATAAACACCGTCTAATAATTCTGTTAAAGGATTTAACTATGGGTTTAATTCAGATAAGTCTTAAGGTTTAAATGTAACGTCAATCTAAGTGGGTGGTTTAAAAGAGTATATTAAAAATTCATGGTTTAAATTGAGCAACGAGACACGAGGTTTTTTCGAGAATTTTCCCTTTAATTAAATCATCTGATTTTATAAAACTGATTTCGAATCGGGAATTTCAGTTTGGTTTACGATGGTTCGGTTCTCTTTATGAATTTTGCCCGGAGACAAAGATCACTTGAATCTGCAAGAAATTTTTCGTGTCTAGTTTTCTGAGTTTGGGAGAAATGACTTCTTGAAAACAGATCCCAACACTTCGAGGTTTGTCTCCTTCTCTTCCAATCTTATCTTCTTGACTTTGCCCAAATCTCGACAACTCATTCTGATGAAAAAATGAAAGAAGTAAATTGCTTGCGACTTCTCAAAATTTTCCCCTGTGTTAAGTTACTACAGTGTTGTTTCTTTCTCTCAAGTATTTATGTACAAACTGAGTCTGGAAATGTCGGGTTTGGATCATAAATTTTTGGATCTTTTCATGTATTGCAAGAATGGCTAGTTAGTGCGAGTTCTGAATATGTACATTTTGAAAACTCTCAATTGGTTAGGGTTTGTTTGGGTTTACGTACTTCTAGTCTTCTCTCTTCTTTCTCTCTTAAGCTTCGTCTATCTTCCTCTTGTGAGTTTTTTCAATCTCAATTCTATCAGAATAAAGTAAAGAAATTGGTAAAATAAAGTTGCTCTCCTTCGATTGTATAAACTATCTTTAGAATTTTCGAATGTGCTGTGATGTTTAGTCAGCAATATTTCATTTATGGAGTGTTTTGTTCAGTAGAAACCCTAATTCCACAGGTTTCATCTCCTTCCATTGTTATGAATGTCATTTACCCACTTTTGAGCTTATTGGTTGGAAAAATGTTTATTGGTTGCAGAAAATGAGTAGCTTGGTAGAGAGGCTGCGAGTACGATCAGACAGGAAACCTGTGTATAACCTAGATGATTCTGATGACGATGACATTCTTCCTAAAAAGGATCGGACCCTCGAGCAAGTTGAGGCTATTGTCAGAACAGACACGGTTAGTCTCTCCTCTTAGTTTGTTTAGCTTCTTAGACTAAATTTGGATCGTGTGTTGATGCCTAGTCTGTCCAATTAATTCCGTTTACTTTGAAATGCACAGAAAGAAAATGCCTGTCAGGCTTGTGGGGAAAGTACAAATCTCGTAAGCTGCAATACATGTACTTATGCTTTCCATGCTAAGTGCCTAGTTCCACCTCTTAAAGATGCTTCCGTGGAAAACTGGAGATGTCCTGAATGTGTAAGATTTTAAATAACGTCCATAATTGTGTTTAGGTTGCCTTAGAATTTCATCTCCTTGCATGGAAGTCAATGAGAATTTTTTTACATTTGCAGGTTAGTCCTCTTAATGAGATAGATAAGATATTAGACTGTGCAGAGCGTCCTACAAACTCTAATGAAGAAGGTTCCTCTGATGCGGCACCAAAGGAAGTTTTTGTGAAACAGTATCTCGTGAAGTGGAAGGGATTATCATACCTTCATTGCTCTTGGTAGTACACTGCTTGTTTCTTTTGTTCTTTCTGTGAACATGATAACACATGTTTTCTTTCCTTTTCAATTCACCTTTTACCAATCACAGGGTGCCTGAGAAGGAATTCCAGAAGGCCTATAAGTCCAATCATCGTTTAAAAACCAGGGTGAACAACTTTCACCGACAAATGGAATCAGTCAATAACCATGAAGACGATTTTGTTGCCATTCGTCCTGAGTGGACCACTGTTGATCGGATTCTTGCATGCAGGTAAAGTGATGGAAATAATTCGTTAGTTTTTTGTTTGCCAACTTTCTTTTTACATCTTTTCACCGTATAAAGCATATCTCAGATAGAGGTGCTGCTTAATCAATATAGATTTAGATGTCTTTTTCTATTAAATGTCTTCCGTAAACAAAGAAGAAGGTTACTAACCTCTTGGGACTTTTAAAACATGATTATTACCTGTTTGCCTTTTTTGTATAAGTTACCATTGCCTTAGTTGTTTCCTGAATCAAGGATCCGTGACCGTTGCATTGTTTTCTCTTATGATATAGAGGAGAAGAAGGCGATGATGAGGTGGAGTATCTCGTGAAATATAAAGAACTTCCTTATGATGAATGTTTTTGGGAATCCGAATCAGACATATCAGCCTTCCAGAATGAAATTCAAAGGTTCAAGGATATAAATTCTAGAACTCGCAGAAGTAAAGATGGGGACTATAAAAGAAACCCCAAAGACTTTCAACAGTTTGATCATAGTCCTGAGTTCCTCAAAGGTGTTTGGATCACTTTAATGCTTATACTATACCTGTACTTCTGTTGTACAAAGGTTTCTGATCGTTGGTACTTAAAGATACAATGGTTTATTTGCTTTCTGCTATTGAAGGCTTGTTGCATCCGTACCAGCTTGAGGGACTTAATTTCTTGCGGTTCTCGTGGTCAAAGCAGACTCACGTAATCCTTGCTGATGAAATGGGGCTAGGTAATTCTTCAATTATCTCACCCAGGTGGTGACATGAATCTCATCATCTACTGTGTGAAACTTTTGTTTTCAGTTTCTGTAAGGTTGTGAAATTTTTCATGTTACAGGAAAAACAATTCAAAGCATTGCCCTTCTAGCTTCACTTTTTGAGGAGAATCTCATTCCACATTTGGTAATCGCTCCTCTTTCGACTCTGCGGAACTGGGAGAGAGAGTTTGCCACATGGGCCCCACAGATGAATGTGGTATGTATGCTTACACGCACCAGTTGTGCCTATGTGGTATGAATTATTCTTTGTTAATGAAATGATCTTCGTGGTCATTTGATTGCCAGGTTATGTATTTTGGTAGTTCGAACGCTCGAGCCGTTATTAGAGAACACGAGTTTTACTTTCCAAAAGGCCAGTCAAAGATCAAGAAAAAGAAATCTGGACAAGTCAGTAGTGAAAGCAAACAAAAAAGAATCAAGTTTGATGTCCTCCTCACATCGTATGAGATGATCAACCAGGACACAGCAGTTCTGAAACCAATTAAGTGGGAGTGCATGGTACTCTTGCTTCCTAATGAGTCGTTACTTTTCTCACTCAGTCTTCTTTCTTTTTTTTTTGTTCGAAACTCAGTCTTCATTCTAATGTATCATTTTTCTCGGTCAGATTGTTGATGAAGGTCATCGACTGAAAAATAAGGATTCAAAGCTGTTCTCTTCGTTGACACAATATTCAAGTAACCATCGTATTCTTCTGACAGGAACACCACTTCAGGTTCGTCATTTGATTTCTTTTCTGTGAGTTTGTACTTTTCAATAGTTGTAAATTAGGTTTCATAACTAATGATTACGTGTTGCCTTTCCAGAACAACTTGGACGAACTTTTCATGCTCATGCATTTTCTTGACGCGGGGAAGGTAAGGATAGCTCAGATAAATAAGCTAATGTACCTTGACAGATTTTTTTGTAGCTAATGTTTTATTTGATTTCGCTTTTATGCTTGCAGTTTGGCAGTTTGGAGGAGTTTCAGGAGGAGTTTAAGGATATTAATCAAGAGGAACAAATTTCAAGACTGCACAAAATGTTGGCTCCACATTTGCTTCGAAGTATAAACCATAACTTTTGTTCATCTTTTTAATGTATATTTTACTTCGAAGTTTGGCCGGAAGTAATCCTTGACACATTCGCTGTATTTTGATTGCTTTTGCAGGGGTCAAGAAAGACGTAATGAAAGACATGCCCCCTAAGAAGGAACTCATACTACGGGTTGATTTAAGCAGCCAACAAAAGGAATATTACAAAGCTATTTACACCCGTAATTATCAACTATTGACCAAAAAAGGAGGTGCTCAAGTAAGTTTTTCTTTGAAATTATCTGTATACTCTTTCAGATCATACACCCCACTGTAATTTTTTGGGTGATTGTGATGGTTTGATTCTGTTTCAGATTTCTCTTAATAACATAATGATGGAATTAAGAAAAGTTTGCTGCCATCCTTATATTCTGCATGGTGTAGAGCCAGATATTCACGACGCAAAGGAAGCTTTCAAGTAAGATCTCATTTCCAGAAGTGAATTATAAAGTTTGGTCTGGTTCGGTTATAAACAATATATATTAAGTGTTGTGCTAACTTCTACACTAACGTTTCTTAACTGTATCAAAGACAACTTTTGGAATCTTGTGGAAAGCTGCAACTTTTGGACAAAATGATGGTCAAACTGAAAGAGCAAGGACATAGAGTTCTCATTTACACCCAGTTCCAGCGCATGCTTGACTTACTTGAAGACTACTGTTCCCATAAGGTATCTGTACTTGCTGTTTCAGTAGATTTTCAATTTTTGGTTTTCTGTAGACACCATATGGACATCTATATCACCAAGTCAAACTTGTCTAATTAGAGAGAATCTTTAGGAAATATTATGGAAACACAAGTTAGTAAATTATTCTGGTGGCAACATAACTTCATTATCCAGTCGAAGATTACTTTTCTGTTTCGTAAATTTCCTTTATCATTACCATTACTATTGCTGAGTAGCTGATGCATGTACTGTAGACTACTTGATTTAATTTTCAAATAATTTTCTATCACATTTTTTTTAATATCCAGTTAAGGAATCGTCATATGATTTGTGCTATTCATTTTCTTGTCTTTATCAGAACTGGAGTTATGAACGAATTGATGGAAAGGTTGGCGGAGCTGATCGGCAAATACGCATAGATCGATTCAATGCCAAAAACTCTAACAAATTTTGTTTTTTGCTCTCCACAAGAGCTGGTGGCTTGGGAATAAATCTTGCAACAGCTGATACTGTAATCATTTATGACAGGTTTGAATTTCAACTTCTCTTTGTGTTGTCTGTTGCTTTGCATACTTATTTTGTTCAGCAGTTATTGGAGTTTTTTGGCTCGATTGCATGCGAATTTGGAAATTTAATGCTGATTTTCAAGTGATTTTGATGCTTTAAGCAGATGTTATGGTTGTTGAGGACGAGTGATAAAAAGGCACTTGGAATTTGTTTTTAGTTAGCAGCCATTTTTTCTGGAACATTTAAGTTCTTAGATAGCAAAAAGATCAGGAATCTTGCTGATAAGAAAATTGTATCGGCATGCAATGTGGGTGAAGTAGATAACAGCATCTGCTTGGATAATAGTCTGGTTTGGCTTATATCTGCTCACAACTTCATACCAGTTCCTTTACTTGCATATTTTTCTGCTTTTATAGTGACTGGAATCCTCATGCCGATCTCCAGGCGATGGCTAGAGCTCATCGACTTGGCCAAACAAATAAGGTATCCTCTTACTACTGTCAACTTACTTTAGTATTCTTTTGATTTCACTAATTTAGCGTTTTATTCGCCTCTAGGTGATGATTTACAGGCTCATAAATCGTGGAACCATTGAAGAAAGGATGATGCAGCTGACTAAAAAGAAAATGGTTCTAGAGCATCTTGTTGTTGGGAAACTGAAAACACAAAACATTAATCAGGTATAATTCTTTTGCTTGAAGATATACCTTTTCATGTGATTTACAAAATTAGATAGGAAATAGAAATTTTGTGGAGAACACCTTTTGTTATTTGTGTGAAGCTAATAGACAAAAACATTAGAGAAGGGATCCTATACGTTTGATTGTTTTTCATTAAGTTTCTTGCTTTTTCCTGGCTGCAATTTAGGAAGAGTTAGATGACATCATCAGGTATGGTTCAAAGGAGCTTTTTGCTAGTGAAGATGATGAAGCAGGAAAGTCAGGAAAAATTCATTATGACGATGCGGCTATAGACAAGTAATGTACTCTTTCCTCGCTTTCCTCTTGTTTGGATTTTGGAGTCCAAGGATTTCTGCACTTTCCTATTGCTCCTTCTCTAATGAAACCTGTTGCCGTCAACTGTATGGAATATATCTTTACTTTTCTTCATGTTCTGTCGTGCAGGTTGCTTGATCGTGATCTCGTAGAAGCTGAGGAGGTTTCAGTGGATGATGAAGAGGAGAATGGATTCTTAAAGGCTTTCAAGGTATTTTTCCCTCTTTACTTTTCTTCCTCTTCTATTAGTATTCCCTGGATCAATGTTCGCTGATTTTGAGACTCCATTAGATTTATGGTTAATTTTTTTCTATATTCCGCATTATTCAGACCCTTGGTGGCTATCGAAATCTCTTCTTATATGCACAATAATTATGTCAAATTGTTATTTGCTACGTTTGGAGGATCAATGCATTTCTTAGTCAGTTCACTTTGATGCTTATAGAAAGTGTTATTAACTGTTTTGAACCAGGTCAAAGTGAAAAAGCAAACTGAACGAAAAAGTGATGGTGGTGATGTTATTGAGATTATTGAAATCCCTAGACATTGTTATGTCTTTGCTTGCATATAGAAATGTTTCTTATCGATTAGTGTCTGGTTTCTATTTATTGTCGTGATCTCTGAAAAATTACTTCGCTTGTAAGATTCTACGTTCTTGTATTTTAGGTGGCAAATTTTGAGTATATAGATGAAAAAGAGGTGGCAGCACTAGAGGCACAGAGAGTTGCTGCTGAAAGCAAATCTTCAGTAGGCAGTTTAGATAGGACAAGCTATTGGGAAGAGTTGTTAAAAGGCAAATTTGAGGAGCACCAGGCTGAGGAACTCAATGCTCTTGGAAAGAGAAAGAGAAGTCGCAAGCAGGTCTGTCTATTCTTGATCTCTCTGATCCAACTGAGCATCATATCTTTTTCACTGTGGACTACATAACCATGTTTCACATTGTCTCATTCTTGGCTTTTGAATTTCTTAGATAGCTAAACTTTGGAAGGAATAATTTAGACGGCTGTATAAATTCGAAATGCCCTCGTCCAATCAACTGTTTCGAAATATCTTAGGGTTTTCAAGTTGGATCAACTGGTCAAGGCGCATGTAAAAAATGGACATAAAACTTAAGTTTATTGATCGATAAGGTTTGGTAGAGGCCCAAATAACTATGATCTTTTGTTATCTTTTACAAGAAATAGTTTCCGTTTCATTCTCAATGTACTTGACATAGTGGTTTACTTTGTTATAGTTGCCATCTTCTTTTCATATATTTCAGCAACGCTGTTCTAATCCTTCTGTGGGCTTTTTCCTAGGTTGTATCTCTTGAAGACGATGATCTTGCTGGTTTGGAAGATGTGAGCTCTGATGGGGAGGATGAAAGTTATGAAGCTGAATCAACAGATGGTGAAGCAGCGGGACAAGGAAATCCGACGGGTAGAAGGCCGTACAGAAGAAGGGGTCGGGGTACTACTACGTTTCTGAATTTCTTTAAACTGGAATGGGGATGAAATTAAGCGTGTGTGCAGTTTATTAAAAGGTTTTTCTGTAGATAACTCGGAGCCAACTCCTTTGATGGAAGGGGAGGGAAGATCTTTCAGAGTATTGGGTTTCAACCAGAGTCAAAGGGCCATTTTTGTTCAGACGTTGATGAGGTATCTTCTTTCTGATAAGGTCTTCAGATATAAGAAACTATACCTTTTAGATTGTAAATTTTTGTTTCCTGGCGCAATATATCCTCAGTCATGTGCTGCATATGGTTTATTATGACCAAAAAAATTGCAGGTATGGAGTTGGCAATTACGACTGGAAGGAGTTTGTTCCTCGCTTGAAGCAGAAGACCTATGACGAAATTAAAGAGTATTGACTCAACCCTTTGATGCTCTTTTCTTCAGCTTCTTAGAATAGACTCATTGCAATAGAAAGGCGCCTAATTTATTCTCTGAAAAGACCGATGCTTTTTCATCAACTGATTGCTTAATGATTGTTTCTCAGTTATGGCATACTATTCTTGAAGCACATTGCGGAAGAGATTGACGAGAATTCTCCAACATTTTCAGGTGACTGATAATTGATATTTCCGTGTTTGTATAATTGTGATGATTGTTTCTCCTGTTAAATCTGTTACTGCAATGGTATTTGTATACAGATGGTGTGCCCAAGGAAGGACTCAGAATTGAAGATGTTCTAGTCAGGATTGCTGTTCTGATGCTAGTACAGGAGAAGGTGAGTCTATCGACTGTAATTCTTTAGTATGGGACTCTCTTTAACTTCTGAGTTGTATTCTGGTTACCAATGGGCACAGTGTTCGCATATGGTGGTTAGAGTTTTGTATCTTTCTTCTATTTGTTATTGTGCACATGGAGTTAGATGATTCACTAGTTTTTGTTCTGTTGCTTCTAAGCCGTAAGCTAATAAGTTTTGATGCATTCCTGTGGTGAAACGTTTGAATTGTTTATGTTCTGTTCCATTTCTCTGTTTCTGTCACTTTGTAAAGAATTACAGGAAACTGCCTTTTCCAATCTTCTGTAGAATCTTTACCGCCCAAAATTTTTACTCTGAGTTGCTCATGTTTGTTTGAGCTCAACTCTCAGTTTTTTCTGGTGCTCTGGCCTGACAGGCAAAATTTGTAGAAGATCATCCAGCGAAACCTGTTTTCCCCTTCCGCATTCTTGAGAGATTCCCAGGTCTGAGAAATGGAAAAGTTTGGAAGGAAGAACACGACAAGATTATGATACGTGCTGTTTTGAAGTACGAACCTTTCGACAGTGTTCTCACCCCGAATGGTTTTCTATTACGTGCTCACTTATTATTTTCCTTCTCTTATATTTTGAATCTTTAGGCATGGTTATGGTCGATGGCAAGCCATTGTTGATGACAAAGAGTTGGGGATTCAAGAGTTAATCTGCAAAGAATTGAACTTTCCTCATATAAGTTTGTCTGCTGCTGAACAAGCAGGCTTGCAGGGACAGAATGGTAGTGGAAGCTCCAATCTAGGAGCACAGAATCATGGAAGCGGTATTACAGGGAACCATAATGCTTTTGCTGATGGGGCCCAAGTAAACTCGATGCTCTACTATCGGGACATGCAGAGACGACTTGTTGAGTTTGTGAAAAAGCGAGTTCTGCTTCTGGAGAAGGCGTTGAATTATGAATACGCAGAGGAGTATTATGTATGTTGTGTATATACTTATTCACATGTCGTCTGCAGTGTTGTTCAGCTTTTATTGAATCTCTGAATGCAGGGACTTGGTGGTGGTGGTGGTGGCCCATCATCTATTCCTAGTGAAGAACCAGAAACTGAAGCAAAGGTCACAGACGCAGTGGAAGCAAGCCTTATCGAGGTCGACGATGAAATGCTTGATGGACTTCCCAAGACTGACCCCATAAGTAAGTTCCTCCATAACAATTTTCTCTAGTTAACGAGTTGTTTAGTTCTTACGCGATCTCTCTGAATCTTACTTCAGCTGCAGAAGAAATTAAAGCGTCTTCTATTGACAACAACCAAGAGCGGGTTGAAATAGCTCAACTCTTTAACAAAGTAAGCTCCGTTTTTTTCTGTTCATTACTGGAAAGGCAAATGAGTATTCAAACTAAAATCTCTCTGCGCTTATTCAGATGTGCAAAGATTTTGATGGTAACGCTCGTGAAGCAGTCCATGCATATGTAAACAACCAACCATCGAGTGGAAAACTGAGTGAGAGCTTCCGTTCACTCGAATCTATCAATGGTAAGATCAACAAGATCCTTTCGGCTCCAGCTGATCAATCCAAGTCACGTGAAGACACCAAGCCAGACCTAAACAATGTTGAGATGAAAGACTCAGTCGAAGAGACAAAACCCTTTAGAGGCACCGTAGATCTGAATGTGTTGGGCGCAGAGGAAAACATTGCAGAAGCTAGTGGAAGAGTTGATGTGAGAATGGAAGAAGCCAAAGAAGAGACAATGGCAAATAACTAAAAGATTCAAGACCAAAGGAGACATGAAGTAGGAACAGTTGTTTATGTTAAATTATGATGTTTAGACTAATTTTCCTTCTTGAAAAAAAAAAAAAAGACTAATTTTCCTTTAGTAAGACTCGGATCCTCGGCTCTGCCCTTTGCTTCTATAACATTTGGGAACATTTAGGCTAACTTCGATATTCTATTTTTAGAAGGTTGTCTTCTTTCGATCTAAGGGCTTTAAATGAATACAAAGTGCAAGTATGTTTAGCTTTGTCTCTAATATTATTCTTACTAGAAAATTACCCGCGCAATGCGCGAGTTTATTTTTAATTTCTTATATCAAAAGTATTTTATTTGTATAATATAAATTACTTTTTGCTAAAATTTATCCATGTATAAATATCAAAACTATGTGTCAAAAAAAAACATCAAAACTACGTCGTTTTTGCTAAAATTTAAAATTAAAATTAAAATGAGAAAAGTGAGAATTGAACTCATGACCTCTTCAACATCACAACACACCATTTGCAAAATGTCTCATTGAATTTTTTTTTTGTTAAATTTTGTAATTTCATATATGTATTTAAATTTTTTGTAGAGAAAGAGGTGACACGTGTCAAGCGGGGAGTCATTCCCTCCTCTCATTATATATATGATTAAAAATTACTAAACTTGAATGAAATTTCTACTAAGGTCCATGAAAACATAATTACTATGTTTACATCTACATGATAATTAAAGAAAAAACGTGATTTCTCAAATATTAAACGGTTTTTTTTTTTGTAAAATCAAAAAGGTAATTTTTAGCAATTTTTAGCAAATTGGTAAAACAGATTCAAATTACCTTGCAAACTAATTCCTGAAATATACTGGATATCACTTGTATAAAAATTTGTTAACATAAACAGCATGCTATATGGACGATTCTCGGAGACTTTAATCGTAGGAGGCTTTATCTTAATTTATGTTCAGATCGTCGTTTGGAGTTCATCTCCAACGTTGTGTCTTCTATTTCTGCTTTAATTTTACTGTTCGTCTCTCGTTGTGTTTATAGTTCTAAGGGGATCAATTCCTCAAATGCCACCATTTGAGAAAACTAGTT
>OVAU01003113.1:0-11490 GCA_900406315.1 Biscutella laevigata subsp. laevigata
CATGAGTTTTATTCCACTGGGTTTTCTCATGATAAGGTTTTAACGAGGCAACACGTAATTTATAATATTTTACAGATATTTAAGGGGGAGTGTTGAGATAAATATCTGTCAAATATAATAATATTTTTCTTATAAGTAACCGACTTTGACAGCCTATAAATAAGGCTCTGTGCTTTGTAAATGAGACACGATATAGACACAAGAAAAAGAATCTCATTTTCACTACATATTCACTCACGTCTCTCTGTACATCTATCAATCTCTTCTCTCTCTCCACTCAGTTTTATTTTCTTCTTTACGTCTCTTTCTTTGCCAACTCTCTCTCTTACAAATTCATCACTCTCATATCTTCTTTTTCATCCTCTTATATATTAATGTTATTTAACACGAACTCAGTTGATCATGATTTCTCCAAGCTAAAAAGAGGAAGAAGAAGCCGATATGTTTATATAACACGTGTGGTAACGTACACGGTACACTCATCGCAGGTGATTGTGTCCTCTTTAGGGTTTTACTTTTCCTTCTTCAGTCTCTCGATATCGGAAAGTTTCGTCACGGTTGAATCTGAAATGATCTCCGTAGTGTTTCGCAGATCTTCCTTGCCGTCGAGGCGGACTCTCTCTGCGGCGCTGACCTCATTTGACTCATGTCTTTCGCACAATTTTACTTCAGCTGCCACCGGAGTCTCCGTGGAGCGTAATCTGATTGGAAATGGATCTAATAGCTCCTGCGATGTCTCTTCTCGATTCGCTCTCGCGTCGTCTCCAAATAGTTTTGGTATTAGAGAGAGGGAATTCCACATTAGATCTGTGCAGTCGATAGTTTTTCCGGCTGGAATCGCGGTCCAAGGTTACGCCACTGTGGGTGAGAGTAGCGTCGGAGTAAGCGGAGATTCCACAGGTGTTAGTAAAGAGAATAAGAAATCTGAGGTTCCAATTCCAAAGAATGTCTTAGCATTGAGCAGGAAGGCTATCACTAAACAGGTATGTTGTTCATTGCATCTTCAGAATTTTCATAAAAATTCCTTCAGTGTTCGTGTTGATGTTATTGATTGGGAACTCTTGTTGTTGTTGGGTTTGTGGTTTGGATAGAAAGAGGCAGAAGAAAGCACATCAAAGATTAGAGGAACCAGGATTTGCATAGCGATCCGATCCTTCGATAACCCGGAGAAGCAAGCTTGGTGTCTTCCTCCTCACTCTCGTAAAGTTGCAATGCCCGACACGAGAGTCTTATACACAGTGCTACGATCGCCTCACGTTGATAAGAAGTCGAGAGAACAATTTGAGATGCGATTCAAGAAACGGTTTCTCGTCATCAAAGCTCAAAGTCATGAGCTGAGTAAGAAGTTGTTTTGGTTGAAACGTTACCGTATTCTTGGTGCTCAATATGAACTCCAATTCCATTGCAAGACCCGTTTGGACATGACTCCTGTGTTAGGCTCCATCGAAGGTTAATGAGACAAGCTAGAGATATCAATCTGACAAGTTACTGGAAGCCATACACCGGTTGTGTTTTGTCCTGATCCTGCAATAATGTCAGAAACCTAACGAAGCAAGAACATCAGCTTTGCATCAGATTCTGTAGCTCTTTTCTTGCTTTGTAAACACTTTGTTTTGGACGAATTTTCAAAGATACTGTTTCGAAATGATTTTCAGTGGCAAACTGCTTTCGATATTGTCCATTCATAGGGCTGTTTGATTCCTTGTTTGGGGTTCATCAACAGTCAAGAGTCACTAATGATTCGAGGCAGATGCGTGTAACCCAAACCGATGGCAAACGAATGAAACACAGACTCGAGAAAACTGTAGAAATTACATCAACTAGGCAGAGAAGAAGAAGAATTAGAGGAGCAAAGTTAAGGACTGTTACTTTGGAAAAAGTTATCAAAGAGACTGCGAATGATAATATGGTTCAATGAGTTTAAAGTACACAATTTAATCAATGTATATACAAAATTAGAACATCGTATTACACAAAATCACTACTATACATGGTTTCAAAACAGTAATATTCATAGACAAGTTAAGAAATGTCCATCTATGAAAGAGTTTTCGAGACAAATGTTTTAGGATTCATCATTCACACCTTTGGGATCAAGCGAAAGATATTTACTTAAACATGTTCGCATGTGGAGGCACATACCATACACTCACCCGCAGGTGATTAGAAAATACCATTTATACCATTAGTTGATTCTTTCAACACTATTTTAAAACCTCTAAACCCTTTGCCGTCTCTCTAAAACCCTAAATCTCAACTTAGGGGTTTTACTCACAAGAGAAATCCCTCACTTTGAAAAATGATCAGTACAGTACTCCGCCGATCTTTCCTTGGTACTTCACGGCGTACCCTCTCCGCCTCCCTGACTTCCATTAATGCGGTCTTGTTTCACCACCTTACTCCAGCCGCCTCCACAATCTCTGATCTAGCCGCAAATGGACCTACCAGTGACAAGACTAGCTTCGCGCCCGCTCCGTCTTCAAACCTATTTGGTGTTCAAGCGAGGAATTTTCACGTTGAATCTGTGCCGTCGGAGTTCAGAGCGTCCATGGTTTCTCCTGCGGGTTTCGCGGCTCCAGATTACGCCGATTCGTATGAGAGTAGAGATGGAGAGATTGGAGATTCGGAGAGGGTCAGCGGAGGTGATGGGCTCGCCATATCTGAGCTTGGAATATCTCCGGAGATTGTCAAAGCTTTGAAGGGTAGGGGTATCGAGAAACTCTTTCCTATTCAGGTATGGTCTTCTGTTCCACTCTTCCTCTTTTTATCGAGATCAATATACATTTCTTGCTGTTTTTTAAAATTGATTTTGATGTTTGTGGTTGAATAGAAAGCTGTGCTAGAGCCAGCGATGCAAGGTCGGGACATGATCGGTCGTGCAAGGACAGGAACAGGAAAGACACTTGCTTTTGGGATTCCCGTCATTGACAAAATCATCAAATTCAACGCTAAACATGGGTTTGTTAAGTTCATGGATTGTTTCTTGTGTTTACCGATCAACAGAGATTTAAATATTTACATTTCCATTGGTCTTGTGGCTGCCTTTTGATTTGACAGACGTGGAAAGAATCCTCTTTGCTTAGTTTTGGCTCCGACGAGGGAACTTGCTCGTCAGGTTGAGAAGGAGTTTAGGGAATCTGCTCCAAGTTTGGATACTATTTGTCTTTATGGAGGTACACCGATTGGGCAGCAAATGAGGGAGCTTAACTATGGTATTGATGTAGCGGTTGGCACTCCAGGTCGTATCATTGATTTGATGAAAAGGGGAGCTTTGAATCTATCAGAGGTTCAATTTGTGGTTCTGGATGAAGCTGACCAAATGCTTCAAGTTGGATTTGCCGAGGATGTCGAAGTAATATTGGAGAAGTTGCCAGCGAAACGCCAGAGCATGATGTTTTCGGCAACAATGCCGAGTTGGATTAGATCTCTAACAAAGAAGTACTTGAATAATCCTTTGACTATTGATCTTGTGAGTAATCTGCCTCCTTGTGCTTATATCTTAAATTGCTTATAATTCCTGGATTGCACCTGGAAACCTTAAGTATTGATCCTGGCTTTTGCATAGTTATTACTGAAGTGATAATTTTTTCTAACGATGATGTATTATTATTTAGGTCGGAGATTCTGACCAGAAACTTGCAGATGGAATTACGATGTATTCTATTGCAGCAGATTCTTATGGAAGAGCATCCGTTATTGCACCTCTTGTAGCGGTATTCTATCTTTACTCTCTTTAAGGTTTGTATCTTGCTGTGATCAGCTGCAAGATTTGATAACACCTTTTCCTTTACAGGAGCACGGGAAAGGAGGAAAATGCATTGTCTTTACCCAAACAAAACGTGATGCGGATAAACTTGCATATGGATTGGCGAAAAGCTTCAAGTGTGAAGCGTTGCACGGTGACATATCCCAAGCACAGAGAGAAAGAACACTTGCTGGTTTCAGGGATGGGAATTTCAATATTCTTGTTGCAACTGATGTCGCGGCCCGTGGACTCGATGTACCTAACGTCGATTTGGTGAGTGGAAACTACACTTATTCTTGCTTTAAACGAGTTGTGTTTCTTTGTAATCAATCCATCTTGTGACTGTGCATAGGTAATTCATTATGAGCTTCCTAATAACACGGAGACGTTTGTTCACCGAACTGGGCGAACAGGACGTGCTGGAAAGAAAGGAAATGCTATCCTCATCCACTCTGCAGAGCAATCCCGGGCTGTAAAAATGATCGAGAAAGAAGTCGGAAGCAGATTCACCGAGGTTAATAAAATTATCACTCTTTTTAACACACTTGTATCTTTTGTTGAATGGCTTAAGTAACAGTTTGCATCTATTGGGTTTTGAATTGCAGCTCCCTAGCATTGCTGTGGAACGTGGAAGTGCAAGCATGTTTGAAGGAATGGGTGGTCGATCTGGTGGGTCCTTTGGAGGAGGCAATCGTGGTTCAAGCTTTGGTGGTCGCTCAGGTGGTGGTAGTTATGGAGGTTATGGTAGCAGCAGTGGTCGTTCAGGTGGATCAAGCAACCGTTATTCAGGCGGTTCAGACCGTTCTTCTGGTTTTGGGGGGTTTGGTTCAGGTGGTTCAGACCGTTCTTCAGGTTTTGGGGGCTTTGGTTCAGGTGGTTCAGATCGTTCTTCAGGCTTTGGGGGATTTGGTTCAGACCGTTCTTCTTCATCAAGTGGTAGGAGTAGCTATGGTGGATTTGGATCAAACGATGGTAAGAGATCTTACTGAGAAGTGTTGGGTTGGTTTTGACCCAACTCGGCAATAATGGAGTGTTGTCCGAGACCGACTCGGTGACTCAAGTTAGAGTAGTTACTAAGAAACACAAGGAATCAAGCTATATATAAAAACTGTAGCCTCTCCTTGATTCGTAAACATTGTCATCACTATTCCATATTCTATATTTTATTTTTACCCTCAATTGAGAAAAAAAAATTGCTCCTGATATATTTCCCTTTCATGTGAATTGTTTTCATCGGCCATCACAAAGTTATAAAAACAATCAAACACAGTTTTTGATTTGTATCGTTGTAGAACACTTTATACGACAGATATGTTTTGGAAAGAAAAAAAAGTTGTAGTGAGATCAAATCAATAGTTTAGTACAAGAAGCAATGCTCGTGTGTTTCACAGCTCTCTGAACGATCCATTCTCAATCCACAAAAGCTGCTTTTGTTTTTTGCTTATACAACATAACGATAGGTAACATAACGACCAGCAGTTTCACTCGGACGTATGATCTTCACGACTTGCCCACGTTTTAGTCCAAAGTATCTTGCGACTGGATCACTCACTTGAATCCTTGGAAGCTAACAACACCCACAAGTTTCAAAATTTAGTTACACAAAACTAAGAATCTATGTAGAAAAAAAAGCTACTAACCTGTGTCTCCTTCACAGTGTATCTCTCCAGTAGAGTTTTCTTCTCTTCAGTAGTAAGAATTTGATGCTCAGGAACAAGAACGTGTTCTTTAATGTTCACTAGCATTTCCGCCTCCTGTACCAAGAACCCAAATATGTTGTTTAGGATCTCACGATGTGGGTCTATCATCAAGAGAACAATAAGACGAAGCCACAAAGGTGCTCTTACCTGGAACACTTCCAAATGAAATTTTGAAGAGATCTCACTAATGCAAGTTCGAGCAAAAGGAGTCAAGTTCTGTTGCACCACCAAAATTGCTCTGAAAACATTCTCTGATTTCATCCGGTTAGTGTACATCTTCATCGTCTTAACTCCAACTTTCGCTTCATCAGGGAAGAAGATATAGAGCTACAACATGAACATGTATCAAATACTAGGACGAATAAATCAAGCACAGGGAAACATTACTGCTCTTATGCTTTGGCAGTTCTTCTATGCAAAAGGCAAGAAGAACATAGTTATATAAAACACTTTCTCCACAGCTTCTTACCCACAACAAAGGAAATGACAATGTATCAAATCTAATTCTCTGTATAGTTTCCTGCCTACAAACTAAATGAGAGTTTTTCTAAAGATTTTAAGCTTTGTGTTAAGCAAATAGCATCACATCTTTTCTCAAAGTCAATCTTACACCTTCAAGACTGCAAACTCAAAACTGAAGCAATGTTATCCTAAGAAACAGAAACTGTGACACAAATCAGGTACCTGATCACTGTTATCATTTCTCTTAGCTTTGAGAGTAACAAGATCCTCTCTTTTCATGTTATCTCCATGTTTCCTAATAAACTGATTTTTAGTCATCGTAAGTTCCGAATCCGCGATGAAGTAGCCACGATCCTTGAGCATCTGCATCAACGTCTTATGGATTCTGTAGAGCTTTTTAATTTCTTCTTCCGTTAACATCTTGTTTCACCTGTCAAATCTGCACATATAATAAACACATCTCACGGCTCTCTAGGGCTTCCAAAAAAATTGACAGGAACAGTTAAGGTTTCCTCAATCTTTAAATTTGACATCGATACATATTCCAAAAGAGAACTTACGTAAATTGAAGAAGCAGATTAACAGAGAGAGGAAGATGAAGAAGAAGCCGCTTTTCAAGCTTTTCCTTAACCTTTCTGTCGATTCTACATTTCTACTAAACGAAAGTGTTTTAGCATATGAAACCTCAACCTTTACTGAAGTTTTGGTTTTAACCCCTAAACTTTGTTTTGGAATTGTAAAGATCCAATAAGGCCTCTATTCGGGCGAGTATTTGACCCGACCCGCTACTCCATATTTAAGCCCTTGAGTTATTTGCAGTCACTGTTCGTCTGAAGTCTAAACCCTTTGTCTTCTATCTCAATCCCTAATTCTCAATTTTGAGGTTTTAACATTCCCTTATCAGGAAAATCTCAAATTTCCTTTTGAATCCGAAATGATCACCACAGTACTCCGCAGATCCATCCTTGATGCATCGAGGCGGAATCTCCCCGCATCGCTGACCTCGATTAATACGGTTTTATTTCACCACCTTACTCCGGCCGCCGATCTAGCCGCAATTGGAGCTACAGATGTCGCTCTCCCTCCGGCTTCGTATCCGTTTGGAATTAAAGCGAGGGGATTTCATTTTCAATCTGGGCCGTCTGAGTTTAGAGCGTCGATGGTTTCTCCTGCCGGGTTTGCGATATCTGAGACTAGCGACAGAGGGATTGGAGATTCGGAAAGTGTTGGTGACGGGCTCGCGATATC
Source organism: Biscutella laevigata subsp. laevigata (assembly GCA_900406315.1). Lineage (NCBI taxonomy): Eukaryota > Viridiplantae > Streptophyta > Magnoliopsida > Brassicales > Brassicaceae > Biscutella > Biscutella laevigata. Next base: position 7,156 of record OVAU01003113.1, read on the forward strand.
TGAGCTTGGAATATCTCCAGAGATTGTTAAAGCTTTGAGTAGTAAGGGTATAGATAAACTCTTTCCTATACAGGTACGTTTTGAGATCAAATTTAAGTTGTGCAGTATTTGTGTTCATGTTCTTCAATTGTGTGTAACTATTTACCGATATGTGTGTTCGTTCTTGAATAGAAAGCTGTGCTGGAGCCAGCTATGCAGGGTCGGGATATGATCGGTCGTGCTAGAACAGGAACAGGAAAGACACTTGCTTTTGGGATTCCCATCATTGACAAAATCATCAAATTCAACGCTAAACATGGGTTTGTTAAATTCCTGGATCTACTTGTGTCTAATCATCTGATAATTCAGAGGTTTACATTTCGGGATAGTTCACAAATTTTCTTTGATATGACAGACGTGGGAGGAACCCTCTTTGCTTGGTTTTGGCCCCGACAAGAGAGCTTGCTCGTCAGGTTGAGAAGGAGTTTCGAGAATCTGCTCCAAGCTTGGATACTATATGTGTTTATGGAGGTACACCGATCGGACAGCAAATGAGGCAGCTTGACTATGGTGTTGATGTGGCGGTTGGAACTCCAGGTCGTATCATTGATCTGATCAAGCGTGGAGCTCTGAATCTTTCCGAGGTTCAGTTTGTGGTTCTCGATGAAGCTGATCAGATGCTTCAAGTTGGATTTGCCGAAGATGTGGAAATAATTTTGGAGAGGTTACCAGAGAAACGTCAGAGCATGATGTTTTCTGCAACAATGCCTAGTTGGATCAGATCCCTCACCAAAAAGTACCTGAATGATCCTTTGACAATTGATCTTGTGAGTAGTCTCATACCTGCTTGTGTTTTAATGTACCAGAGTTGTGAATGAGGGAGGTGACAGTTCTTTAGTGAAGTAATATGTTTACTATTGCCTAACTGTGATGTGTTAAATAGGTTGGAGATTCTGATCAGAAACTCGCAGATGGCATTACGACATATTCTATCATAGCAAATTCTTATGGAAGAGAATCAATAATTGGTCCTCTTGTAACGGTATGCTTTCTTTACTTTGCTTTTCGACATATGATATCAATTAACCGAGTAATTTATTTTGCAGGAGCATGCTAAAGGTGGAAAATGCATAGTTTTTACCCAAACAAAGCGTGATGCGGATCGCCTCGCATATGGATTAGCTAGAAGCTTCAAATGTGAAGCTTTACACGGTGACATATCCCAGAGTCAAAGGGAAAGAACACTTGCCGGTTTCCGGGATGGCCGATTCAATATTCTTGTTGCCACTGATGTTGCTGCACGTGGGCTTGATGTACCTAATGTCGATTTGGTGAGTCGAAGCTACACTATTTCTTGCTTTAACGTCTTGTGTTTTTTTTTATCTTACTAATCCATCGTGTGATTGGTCATAGATAATTCATTATGAGCTTCCTAATAACACGGAGACGTTTGTTCACCGAACGGGGAGAACAGGTCGTGCAGGAAAGAAAGGAAAAGCTATTCTCATTTACAGTCATGAGCAATCCAGGGCTGTAAAAATCATTGAGAGAGAAGTCGGGAGCCGATTCACTGAGGTTACTTATAACACGACCATTTTGACCTATTTTGTTTCGTTTGTTGAATGCTTGGAGTAACAGTTTGTATCTAACTGGGTTTCAGCTTCCTAGCATTGAGGTGGAACGTGAAAACGGAAGCATTTTTGAAGGAATTGGTGCTCGATCCGGTGGGTCCTTTGGTGGAGATCGTGGTTCGAGCTTTGGTGGTCGCGGTGGTTACAGTGGTTATGGTAATAGCAGTGGTCGTTCAGGCGGGTCATCAAGCAATCGATATTCAGGCGGTTCAGACCGTTCTGGTTTCGGAGGCTTCGGTTCAGACCGTTCATCTGGTTTCGGTGGCTTTGGTTCAGATCGTTCTTCTGGTTTTGGGGGATTTGGTTCGGATCGTTCTTCGCAATCAAGTGGAAGGAGTGGCTTTGGTGGTCGTTCAGGTGATTATGGTAGCAGCAGTGGCCGTTCAGGAGGATCATCAAACAACCGTTATTCCGGCGGTTCAGACCGTTCTTCTGGTTTTGGAGACTTTGGTTCGAATCGTTCTTCTTCTTCAAGCGGAAGGAGTGGGTTTGGATCCAACGATGGTAAAAGATCTTACTGAGAAGTGTTTGGTTAGGTTTTGACCGGACCCGACCCGACCCGAGAATAATTGGTTTTTGTTTCGGTGACTCCAAAGTAGAGTAGTTTAGTAAGGGATACAAGGAGTCATGTTGTTATATATAAAATCTGTAGCTATGTAAACCAAACATAACGTTTTAAAGTTATGTCATCATTGCTTTTTTCATATTTTGTTTTCATATAAATTTTTGCTAGTGTTGTAATATCATATGAAGGTTCTGGTTTCCATTTTTCTGATTCAGTTTTGAGGTGTGTAATTCAGTTAATCAAATTTGTTTGAACCAGGACATGTAGTAGATTGCATTGTTGAACATGGTGAAAGAATAACATTTTCAGAACACGGAGTGATTGATTCTACACCGTTGATGAAATCGAGTGAATTCTAGATTATACAACGTATGTTGCGGATTGGTTTGTAAATGTCTTACTTGCGTGTGATACAAGTCTTTTAGTCAAAGAGTAGACGATTTTTTCGTTTAGCATACAACGATGCTAAACTTTCGTGACTGCTATTAATAGATACCAAGTTATAAAATGTAAATAACTAAAAAAAAACACTTTCAGATTGGATTTTTCTTCCTGCATAAATCAGTTTCCACATTGTTTCATCTTCGATCTGCACAATGATGATGAGTCGACATGGAGCCAAGATAGTGCCAAGGCTGTTCTCTACATGGACTTTATTGAAACCTAGGGTTGCTCTCACGGTGGCCAATGTTAGGGTTCCTGCGATTGGAAGCGTGAGAGAAATGAACAAGATGACATTCGAGAAGAAGAAAACGGCAGAGAAAGGATCGAGCGGTGGAGAAGCTGATCAAGGTAACAAAGGAGAGCAATTAATCGTTAGTTATTGGGGTGTGAAGCCAATGAAGATCACCAAAGAAGATGGTACTGAATGGAAATGGAGTTGCTTTCGGGTACATTAGTAACCTCGCTCTAATATTGGTTCATTTTGTATGTGTTAGATTGTGTCTGTAATTGATTTTTTGTGGAATGATGGTAAAGCCATGGGAGACGTATAAAGCCGATCTAACTATAGATTTGAAGAAGCATCATCTTCCATCGACTTTATCAGACAAATTGGCTTATTGGACTGTCAAATCTCTTCGTTGGCCTACCGATCTCTTCTTCAAGGTACATTTCCTCCACCACCCCATCTTGAATTAACCCTCTCGTTAGTTTGATCTAAATTTGGGAACGATTGTAAACGCAGAGACGTTACGGTTGCAGAGCAATGATGCTAGAAACGGTAGCAGCGGTTCCAGGAATGGTAGGAGGGATGTTAGTACACTGCAAATCACTAAGAAGATTCGAACAAAGCGGCGGTTGGATAAAAGCACTACTAGAAGAAGCAGAGAACGAGAGGATGCATTTAATGACATTCATGGAAGTAGCCAAACCTAATTGGTACGAAAGAGCTCTTGTGATCGCAGTACAAGGCGTTTTCTTCAACGCTTATTTCCTAGGTTACCTAATCTCGCCTAAATTTGCTCACCGTATGGTTGGTTACCTTGAGGAAGAAGCAATCCATTCTTACACTCAATTCTTAAAGGAACTCGATAACGGTAATATCGAAAATGTTCCAGCACCGGCTATTGCTATCGATTACTGGAGACTTGAAGCAGACGCAACGCTTCGTGATGTCGTTTTGGTGGTTCGTGCTGACGAGGCGCATCATCGTGACGTTAACCATTATGCATCCGTAAGTGTATTTATATGCGAAATTTATAGATTTTTATTAAAAAAAAGATGGTTTCTTTTAATTGTTGTATAAAATTGCAGGATATTCACTATCAAGGTCGTGAGCTAAAAGAAGCTCCAGCACCAATCGGATATCACTAAATCAGAATAGTTTATTTATTTATATTTTGCTTGTTAATCTGAAAATAATATGGTTTTCTTTTGTTTTATTGGTTCCTAAATGGGCTTGATAATGGCTTTAATTTTTTTTTTTTAATTTCTGTTGTCCGAAAGTGATAATCTGTCTATACTATAAAGTAAGGTTTTTGGCATGAGCTTTGATTGGTTGTTAAAAATCTCTGATGTAATTAAATTAAATAATTTTAAATAATTTTTGAATATTTAATATAACTCATTAATCTAATCTATTAAAACAAGGTTTATCTATTTTAAAAAATCATAGTGCACTATTTTCTAGAATGAGTTAAATTAAATATCTCTAACCAA
>OVAU01003114.1:0-11488 GCA_900406315.1 Biscutella laevigata subsp. laevigata
CTTGTGCTCCAAGCTTGAAGCTGGCTAGGCATGTATCACTTAGTCATATTCCACTCCAATATTGCTCAATAATGCACAGTTTGCCGCCTTAGTCTCCTTTACACCGTAAATGTCAAATACCATGCAAATGCGACCTAGAACACTCTAAAATGCATCCTAAACTAGCAAAAAATGAATGAGAACCGATAGATAAAACTATCAAAATACACACACATCAGGAGTTCGTGGTGTAACAACACAAAAGAAGGAGGTTTTGCTTGGATTTTGTGAGATGCAAGAGGAAAGGTACTTGATAAGTCATGATTTTAGGGGTGTGTGACTTGGTTTTTGGCATGCATAGAACCCTTATTGAGTCAATAAAGTGTTATTTAGGAGTTTTTGGCTTCTTTTTAGTTCTTATAGGTCTTGAGATGATATTTGAAGAAAGAAAGCTTTTGGACGTGATTCCGAGAAGATTTGAAGAATTCTTGATTTGACAATCTTGAGATCGATTGAACCTCACCACATCATCCTCACCACATCAGGGCATTTTGGACCATTATGCAAAACTCGAGAACGGTTGAAGAAATGAAGTTGGGATCGATCAAACCTGGCAAGAATCGATCGGTCCCCAAAATGGAAATTTCTGAATTCTGCGTTTCAAAGCCAAGTATAAATCCTGGATTCAAATGATCAAGATAATGAAACAAGACATGATTGAAAACATAAAAAACATATACTAAATAGATAATCAAAAGGGTTCAAGACAATATATACTTGTCTCCCTAAAAGTTATTCTAGAAAAGCCCCATGATTTTGGAAAATAAGCAAAAAAACATATTTTTGATCTCAGCTTCGCGTGACACGAGGTTATATTTTAAAGGGTTAGTTAGACGTAAGATTTAGTGCCCATGACCAAGGGGTTAGTTTTACAATAGAAGTCGGAGTTTAGTTTAGTGAACATTAGTATATGTTTTCTAACCAAGACGGCCTAGTTCAGACGTAGTCAACCAAAGGAGACTGTCGAAATTTCTAAATTTTTTTTTATTTTAGCACTGAGCGAGAAGAGGTAAGTCTTAAAAGGGATTCCTAGTTATAGAAGCTCGAGACCCCGAAATTAATCCTACAATAGAAATTGAAGTTCTAAAATCAACATTTCCTTAGCTCGCCCAACAATCTAAGCAGCTCCTGAACGACTCCCCTAAAGAATTACCTAGGTTCAATTGCTTGCTTATATTTTACATCTCTGTGTTTTGATCGTGTTTTTCACCGTTTCCAATTTCTAGTTACAAATCACCACTTTCTAATTTCTCGTCTTAACTATTATTAGGTCTTATTATCTTTTCGTATTAATACTTTAGTTTTTGTGGTTCGATCATATTTACTGCTAGGATTTATTCCGTACACTTGCAGATAGTTGTCTATGGTTAAAACCTAAGCACATCAGTACTCATTCATAGCAAGATAGCTTTCACTAATTTGAAATCGTTCAAACATACTCAGTATTTGAAATCGTTCAAACATACTCACTAATTTGAAATCGTTCAAACATAGTTTGTGCATTTTAAATGTGATATTTGCGATAAATGCAGCCGGCTTAGTGGGGTCATCAATAGACCTCAATCTTATCCTTCTTATTAGGTTAAAATAATGGAGATTAAAAGATTGGGTAGAAATTTTTTGGATTGGAAATTAGTGCTTGAAACCCCAAGGTCAATCAAACCGGCTTTGAGATTAGCTAAGAGCGTGATTCAGTATGGTTTGACACATTCCTATGTGGCAGTCGATCACCCCCATTGGTCATTCAAGACAATGTTTTGGGTCTCGAAGAGTATCTTAGTGGTGTGGGTTCTTGCTAACTTTAGTGTAATTCTTTTGTGCCTTTGAGTTTTGGCTCTGAACTTGTAAAATAGCTCTATACATCAAGTGAAAAAAAGAACATATTACAGTAAGATAAGCTACAGATTATATGGAACAAATATAAGAAGATTGTTATAAACTATTATTATAATATATATATATATATATATATAAATGTATATATATATGTGTATATAAATCTAAATATTTGAGTGGAGATCTCCAAATTTTTGGGAAAATATTTGAAAGTAAAGCTTATGATTGATGATTGATATTTTATGTTGTAATTGATTAAAAATGTTGCCTCCTATTTATAGTAACACAAAATCATGGAGAAAATGACACTTTATAAGCTAGGTGTCAAATACAAGCCGAAGAGGTTAGTGTCTTTTACAAATGACACACCAAAATGATTGCTTATATATTGATACATCAATGACATGTGTGAGTTGAAGTGATGAATAATCATTATTCCTTAATACTCCCCCTTGAGTATTCATCACCAAAGACGCGTCATCTACTCCCTTGTTAAAAACCTTATTACGGAAAAACCTGTTGGGATAAAACATGTAATAAGGGAAAAATAGTGCAGTGATGTAGTCTCCCCCTGATATAAACAGTTTTCATTTCTTCCTCATAAGTCATGAAGATGACGCATTCCAATGCATTTAATATGCTTTCTGAATGTTGATGTATGAAGAGCTTTTGTGAATAGATCGGTTGCGTTTTCACTCGAGTGAATATATTTCATGTCTACGTCTTTGCTTTTCTCTAGCTCTTGGATGCACAAATATTTCATCCTTAAGATACTCAATTTGGATTCTGAGACACTTTTGTCTTTCCAAGATCTTTCATTTCAAACTTTTCTTTCATATGAGCTCTTGCATCATCAATCTCCTTGTGAGTCCCAATTATATTCAAATCAACGACATAAACAACAATGATCACAAATCCCTTTAAGGATTTCTTTATAAAAACGCAAGGGTAAATCACATTGTTATATATCTCTTTTTCACCAAAAAAATCACTTAAATAATTATACCACATGTGACCAAATTTCTTTACTCCGTAAAGTGATCCCTCTAATTTGACTGAATATATTTCCATAGATCCTCTTGTAATATTGGATTTCTCTGAGATCTTAAATCCTTATGGAATTTTCATATAAATATTATTATCAAGTGATCCATACAAATATGCAGTCTCGACATCCATAAGATACATTTCTATATTCTTATACCGACAATCTCAATTCATGTATCTAAATGTGACTGCATTCATTACCGGAGAATATGTTCCTTCAAATCCTATTTCCGGTATTTGAGAAAAACCTTGAGCAATTAATCAAGCTTTATATATAGACTTCTGGTCCATAGTTTCATTAAAATAATATATCTTTCCGAAGTCATTTATATCAACAATTTTGCTGAATATAATATGATTTAACATAACTTTTTAAAGTGATGTTTTAAAACAATCACAACTTTTTAAGGTTCTCGGGAACATAATTTTGATATCATCTAATCCTTCATGGATTTATTCTTTATGGATTGTTGAATCCATGAGATGCTACTCAAGTCTTTTAAATTTTGCCAGACATACCAAAGTTCATTTTATTACCTTGAAAATTAACACCCGATTCTATTTGACCTTCTGGTTCAATGTTTTCATTTTTCATACAGGCTAACATAGACTTGAGAGTCTCTTAATCATATTTGACCAAATTTTACCTTCTCTACACTCATCAAAGAGGTAGTTTCATAATAACCCTCATTTACATAGCGCGCTAAATTATTTATCTTGTCGACAATTTTTCTTTGGTTCTTTCGTTTCAGTGACATGGTAATCGTGATCACTTTTATTATCTCATCCAGGTACCTGATTTTATTATTAACTAATGTCAATGACCTATTTGGGGGATTGATCCTTTTTGATAAAAAATTGTATTGGTCCTTTTTTCTTCTTTTTCTAGGATTTTTATTCTTTGAACCAAAGTAGTCTCTCACTTAGACTTTTACATTATCAAAGTTATCTTTTAATGGGAGCATTTTCAGCTGGAGTAAGATCTTTTTCTCTTAAAGATCATTTGTATGTCTGGCAGTCGAGTGACGACATTTTGTATATGAATTATCTTTTGAACTTCAAATTCAAATTGATTTTTATGAGGATTTGATAATTCATTTTATTCAATCTCAGAGCTGTTTATATTCATCCTTAATGCTTCTTGTATTTCATTTGCAATATATTTTGAATAGTTTTTGTTAAACTAATTAACTTCATATTCATGTTCAACTATTCAAAAGTTTTGCAATCAACTTAATTGGATTAAGGATCAAAATTCAACATATAAAAGTAAACATAATCTTCAATAGCTTCTATTTTCTATTAAAGTTAGATTCTCATATTCTCCCCCTCGAGAAGATATAACTTTCGATATATTCATCTCAATTTGAATCTCACTTTATTTTGTATTGAATCTTATTGTTAGATTGATATTCACATATCAAACTTCTAGTCCATCCATTTTTCTGGACCGTTTAACCCTTCCGAAAAGTATTTCTATTTTAGGAGTTGAGCTCATTTTTCTCATTTATTTTTCTCACAAAAACCCATTTACATCTGAATGGTTTCATTTCTCATGGCTATTTTCCATTTTCTTGAAGATTATGTTTACAAGCCTGTAAAATGGTCTGTTTCCCATACCGGCTCTCGAACTCATGACCTTTCATCCCCTTTGGGAAGCAAATTATTTGTTACGCTATCCGATTTGGGTTAAGGTCCCCATCCCATACCGGAACTCGAACTAGTGACATCTCATCCCCTTTGAGAAGCAAATCACTAGTTACGTTGTCTGATTTGGGTTGAAAACTCATATTTTTCAGGATCATACTCTTTTTCTAAATGATTTTCTTCATCATATTCATTTTTCTGGAAGATTCTGTTTATATGCCTCTTTTATAAATTTTTCATTTTTGTCTTTTAGACATTTTTCTTTAAATAGTTCTTATGGAATTTTGTTCTCTCAAATTCTTTTCTTTCGGGGATTTTATCTTTTGAGCCCATCAACCTCCCCCTGTTTAACTGAACCTTATGTTCATTAACTTGTTCTTCTGTCATATTAATTCTCGATGGGGCATCAATAACAAGGATATATGATTTCATCACAATATTAATATCTGTAAACGCATCTGGTATTCATTTGCCAATTTTTACAATGTACAGTTTTCTGAATTTCTAGTTCTCTTTGATTTATAGGAGGATCAAAATACAACAATATGGTGTGTGCTATGTAGTTTCTTTTAATACTTGATCAATTCCTCCCCCTAACTCTGGAAATTCAGCTTCTTTAAAAAAATCACCAGTTTGCAGTTCAAGGTATCTTATGATACTTGGTGACTTATATCTTATAGAAATTCTCAATCTCCTTGTTGCCCCAATTTTCGTTCTTTGCGGTGGCCAATATGAACATAACCGCACATCCCAAAAACACAGTGATGAGATACATTTCGCCTTTGCTCAAACGTTAATTCAAATTGGGGAAATTAATTTATGCGCTTAGTTGTATCAAGACCAGAGATGCATCATGCAATATATCATGTCCTCATACTGTAATTGGGAGATTCATTCTCAATATTAATGGTCTTCCATTAAGTTGCAATATTTTAATCAAAGACTCGGCCATGTCTTTTTGCGTAAGAACATGAGCAACATAATGTTCAACATCGATTCCCATTGATAAATAATAATCACTAAAATATTGGGAAGTGAATTCACCAGCATTATCAAGTCTGATTTTCTTTATAACATTATTGTGTTCTTAACTTAATATTTTGGGCAATGAATTTTACAAAAACCAAATTTCGAGTTGTCAATAGAGAAACATATGACCATCCACTAGTTGCGTCAATTAATACCATAAATATCGAAATGATCCAATTGGATGTATAAGTCCATATATTTCACCATGTATTCTTTATAATAAGTGTGATAATTCATTCCCAATTTTAGCTGGCGAAGGCCAATAAATAAGTTTTTTTTTAGAACATGCATTACATGAAAATTCCCGATTGAAATATCTTTTCATTTTTCAATGGATGGCCATTTGAATTTTGCACAATTTTTTCTCATCATAACTGAACCCGGATGCCCAAATCCTTTATGTCATACTTCAAAAATATTAATATATTTTGGGTTCATTGTAATATATGATTCCACCACATTTAATTTTGTGCAATATAATCCAGAAGATAACATTGGTAATTCTTCCATAATTTCTTTCTTTTCTCATGTAATACAAAAATATTCAATGCCTTTTTCCTTTCTTCATTTCAATGTATATCCATTCATACGAATGTCTTTAAAGCTCAATAAGTTTTTACAAACTTAGGGAACAATATAACATTACTTATTTCAAATTTTGTCCCCTTGGCATTGAAAATAATGTTTACAAGATTTAACATATTCTTAAAATATCATGCATAAATTTAAATAAATTTGATAAATTTATATATTATTATAAATACTACCTTAAAAAGGATATACGGATTTTGAACGGAAATATGAGTCGTCGATTCGGGGTCGAAATATCGTCCAAACCGATAAATGTCGAGACCGATTAAATTTTGGGATCGAGAAACCACGGGATCGGGAAACGTCGGGATCGGGAAATGTCGGGATTTAGATCGGGAAATGTCGGGATCGGGAAATGTCGGGATCGGGAAATATCGGGATCGGAAAATGTCGGGATCGGGAAATGTCGGGATCGGGAAATGTCGGGACAGGAAAACGTCGGGAGTCGCTCGTGCTGATAACGTGTTATAAACTATTATTACAATATATATAAGTGTATATATACATGTGTATATAAATATAAATATTTGAGTGGAGATCTCCAAACTTTTGGGAAATGATTTGAAAGTAAAGCTTATGATTGATGATTGATATTTTATGTTGTAATTGATTACAAAGGTTGCCTCTTATTTTTAGTAACACAAAATCATGGAGGAAATGACACTTTATAAGCTACGTGTCAAATACAAGCTGAAGATGTTAGTGTCTTTTACAAATGACACACCAAAATAATTGCTTACGTATTGATACATCAATAATATATGTAAGTTGAAGTGATGAATAATCATTATTCCTTAGACCAAAATATAGCCAATAAGAGAAATACTATAATCAAATAACAGATTAAAAAAAAGGCTCACTAACAAAGACACTTTTTCCCCACTAAAGATCTTCGGCAATATAAGACTGCCAGATATTAACTCGAAGGCAACTTTTTGTAATTTTTGGTTCTAAGTGAGCTTCCTTATTTATTCTATAATTTTTTCTCCTTCTAGCTTCCAATCATTTCCAAAAATTATAATACTTGGTCCTTCATACATGACTTTTTATGTTTCCAAATGAACCAAGGGAATAATTTGCGTTTCTGTAAAGGCCATTATAAATTTTAAGCTTTTTCCAAAAGAAAATTAATTTTTGCTATATGTGATTGTGGATCAAAGCTGGCCTTTGGGCAAGGAAACCCCAATCTTTGTTTTATATCGAAAATTACGGGTTTTCTAAATTACGGGTTTTCTTAGAAAATCAAGTTTTATCCCGGAAAATAATGTTTTATCCTGGAAAATCACATTTTATCCTGGAAAATCATGTTTTATAACTAAAATCACGTTTTTCCCGAAAAATCACGTTTTATACCGAAAATTCACATTTTATCCCAAAAAATCACGTTTTTTCTCGGAAAATCACGATTTACCCCGGAAAATCACGTTTTATCCCGAAAACCCATGTTTTATCCCAAAAAATCATGTTTTTTTCGGAAATCAATTTTTCCCCGAAAATCATGTTGGAAAAAAACATGATTTTTGTGTTTTCCTGGAAAAAATCTGATTTTCAAGGATAAAACTTGATTTTTCGAGAACACGTGATTTTCCGGGAAAAAATGATTTCCGAGAAAAAAGTGTTTTTTGGGATAAAACGAGGTTTCCGAGATAAAATGTGATATTCCGGGATAAAACGTGATTTTTCGGAAAACGTGATTTTCCGGGATAAAACGTGATTTTCGGGATAAAACGTGATTTTCCGAGATAAAACGTGATTTTCCGAGATAAAACGTGATTTTCTGGGATAAAATGTGATTTTTTGGGAAAAAGTGATTTTTCAGGATAAAACGTAATTTTCCGGGATAAACGTGATTTTTCGGGACATAACATGATTTTCCGGGATAAAACATGATTTTTTGAAAAAACATGAGTTTTGAGAAAAATGTGATTTTCCGAGAAAATTTTTGATTTTCCGTGTTTATCAGAGAAAAAATGATTTTCCGTGTGTTTTTAGAGGGAAAAATCATATTTTCAAGAAAAAAACAAAAACTATATTTCTTTCGAGAAATGAGAAATTTATAAATTTAAAATTAATATTTGATAAAAAGTTAATTTAAAATATAATTTATATCATAAAAATATTGTTAAAATAACATGTATTGAAATGCATTTACAAAATGTAGAAACAAACATAGATGCATTCAATAGATTCATCCAAATGCATCATTCAATTGCATCATTCAAATGTACTTCTAAAAAACGAACATCATTCAACTGCATCATTCAACTGCATCATCTGGATGGATCATCTGACTGCATCTACCAACTGCACAAACGAACAGGGTCTTGGTAGGAAGTCCCATGATATCCTTGTATATATCCTTATATTTAGTTTGTTTCATTTTTTTTTTTTTTTGGAACTTTGATGATTGAGATTGCTTGAGTGCTTTAATTTTAGAGGGTTTGGGTGATTTCAGGGCAAAAATGAATATTCCTTGGTGTTATACCGGTCACATCTGATCGGTATGCCATCCATGTCATCTAGAGCGGTAAAAAACTCATCGATACAAGCCCCTGGTCGAGACAAATGAACAGTACTGGTCCCGAACGGTATCGTTTAAAAAAAAAAAAATTTCAGTTGCTTTTAAATTTTGGTTATTTTTGTTTTTGAACTTGGTCACTTTGATGCTTTATTTTTGTTTAAGTGTTTGGATTTTGCAGGCCTTAAAAGTTATATGTCCGAAACAAAGGCTTATACCAGTTGCCTCCCCACTTTCTCCTCAGGCGAGACGCATGATCCCTCAACCTGACCAATATCAGGTATACCACTCCAAACCTTTGTAAATATACATTCATTTTTATTTACTTTTATTTTCGGTCTCTTTCTTCGACTTGAACACACAGATACCATGTGACTTAAGTTTGGGGGAGGAGACACCTCCCATATGTTTTCTGTTTTCATGTTTTGTTTTACGATTGAGTCTCATACGCATTGCATTTCATATTTTACAGAAAACATGAAAATTTGAATTTTTTAAAAAAGAAGAATATTTTTTATTCGGATTTTGCACGTAGATTGCATTGCATTGTAGCTTAGGATTGTGTCTCATTAAGCTTGCATCTCATATTTTCAAGAAAGAACTAAAGAACCTTAAAATTGTAATCATGATCACCTAATAGTCTTAAAAAGTCTTGAAGTTCATAACATTGGATCTTGATGTTTAAAAAGCTAGGTTGTAAGGAATGAAAAGCTTGCTAGCCTAAGGCTGCTTTCAATTTGATATGAGTCTAATCCTAAACTTTAATTAGCATGATCTTGGTTGCACTTGTGTTTCATGGTATTTTTCTATATTCAAACACGAAATTGAGAATTTTAGAACTAAACACATTTAGCTCAATTTGGTCATTCTCATTTTTGAGATGATTCCTTCTAACCCTTTCCACTCTTGCCCTAAACACTTATGTGAGCTTTCTTGTTTGATTTAGTTATTGTAATTTTGCAAAACCTGAAAGTATAGAGAGAAACAATAGAGATCATCTATTTGGGTAGCTTTGGATGTTTGGGAATGGAATGGAAGGAAGAGAAACGTTTGGGTAGCTCTAGGACTTGATTTCGATCTTGTTATCAGTAGAACTAGGCTTGGACTGATGAGATTGACATGGGAAAGCTTGAAAAGAGAGAAAAAAGAATGAGTAGAAAGGAAAAGAATCACCAAAGATCAAAGGAATGAAAAAGATGAAAAATGGATAGGATAAAAGTAGCCAAAAGCTTACTACTCTAGAATAGAAAAGAAAGTATACTCGTAAAAGAGTAAGGCCAAATTAAAAAAAAGAATGAAAATGAAAAGAGAAAAGTCTTGTAGTTGAACAAAAGAAAAGAAAGTCAAGTGTTTAAGAACAATCTTTAAGTCAAAAGAAAGAAATAGTGAAGAAAAGGGTTCAAAAAGAGTAGGATATGGTAGATATTTGAGTCAAAATTGGGGGGGGGGGGGGGAAAAAGTTTANGAGTTGATATGTAGTGATTTTGATGGTTTTAACACTCGATTTTGATTCGTTTTTCATTCGTTTAGGTTCATTTATGATGCATTTGCATTGCATGACATATTTCAGGTGCGAAGTTGAGTTTAAACTGAAAAACGGGTCAAAAGGAGCATTTTTTACCAGAATTGCAGCAATACCGACTAGACTAAACTTGTAGCCAATACCGACATGTCTTGGCCGGTACCTCATGACGAAATCAGGCAGAGGCTTTGTACCAGTCTAGCCAGACCTTTATGCGTAACCGGTACAAGCCTCGAGAAAGATCTGTATGACGTATATCAGGCACCTATACCGGTCACTCCAGACCAGTGCACATCATTCGTTGAGGACAAAGAGCAGATACCGGTTACACATACCGGTCACCTCTAACCAGTACAGTTCAGACATCAACATTTGAGAATTGACCAAGCCCATTTTGCTTCCTTTTCTTTTAAGCATAAATACTAAAAACCCTTATGCCTTTTCTTTTACCTCTTTTTCTTCTTTTGTAATTCTCGTTGGAGAGAAAATCAAAACCCTTGAATCTCTTGCTTTAAACTTAGTTAATCTCAGTTTCTTCTTCTATTATCTTCTGGTTTCTTGTTTATATCATGATTAAGCATGAACCCATCATGGGATTTTGTGTTCTAAACATGATGTGTGAGTAGTCATTTTAAGCTTATGGATTATGGTAGATTAAGGCTTTTGATTGATTGTTTATGATGTTTGGAGTTTGATTTATTATGTCTTCACTTGTTTAATGTGCTTAATGCTAGATTGGACTTATCAACTCTCATCTAGATCTTAGGAGAATTATCGCCCGAGAGGTATTCGATGAAATGCCTGAATGAGTTAAACTTGTGCTAAATGAGGCATTTCCAAGAGATTGTGTAAGGGTTGGTTAGTAGTTGCATAGACTAGAACTTTAATGCTTCTTTATGTATTTGGCCAAGAGATTGTGTGAATGCATGATTAGGATATGAGTTTCTACCATGAGAGTGGATTAGCCTCAATCAGATAGTTCTTCGACTAAGGATAAACATTGTACTATGAAATTGAATATCATGAACATGAAATTGATTACCCACTTCGATTGTCCTGGTCCATATGCTTATATTTCTTTGATTTTAAGTTTTATTCGGTTTCGTTGACTTTTCAGTTACTTTTGTGTTTTTGCTTTATTTTAATTAAACTGCTTGTTTAGGATTGTTTTAGTGAGAAAACAAACCCTTATTCGACTTCGACTAGATAAATTCTTCATAACTAGAATCGTGACCCACGCCATGCGTGGGATAAAATAT
>OVAU01003115.1:0-11485 GCA_900406315.1 Biscutella laevigata subsp. laevigata
AACCCCTCGAAGGAACTCCCCCATTGTACATGCTCTAATGGGTTCAGTTCAGGTCAGTCCCTGAAGAACAATCCAGGTGGTCGATGTAAAAGCAAGAACTCGTAAAACTGATTTCTGAAAACTTAACGTTCATTAACTTCAATGATGGCTTGATATAGCCTTACAATAACAGACTCCTAAAATACTGCAGAGAAAACAGACTCCACTAAGCAACAACTCTTGACTCTATGACTGAGTCGTTTATTGACTAAACCAACATTAAAACCAAAGCTAAAACCATACTAAACAAAACCAGACTCAATTGACATAATAACCAGTCAATTTGCTCCAACAAAACCCTCATTAGACTAAGCTTTCTTCACAAAACTTAGTTTACTTGCAGCAGAGCAAATTCCAAGCTCGTTCCTGAGATTTTCAAACACTTCTCTCTTCAATGCCTTTGTGAAAATGTCTGCTACTTGCTCATTTGTCCCACAGTGCTCAAGGTGTATCACGCCATCCTTTACTAAGTCTCTAAGGAAATGAAATCTGACTCCAATGTGCTTGCATCTACCATGAAAAACAGGATTTTTGGACAGTTTGATTGTCGACGTATTGTCGCACATAATCATGGTTGTGTCTTCAGCTTCATGTCCCAACTCTACCAAGATCCTTTTGAACCAGATGGCTTGACACGCACACACTGACGCTGCTACGTACTCTGCTTCAGTTGTTGATAGTGTCACAATAGGCTGTTTTTTCGACAGCCAAGCCACAACACCTCCATCGACAATGAAGACATATCCTGAAGTACTCTTCTTACTGTCAACATCCCCAACAAAATCACTATCAGTTAAGACTGTCAACTCTCCATTTCCTCCTCATCTGTACCAAATTCCAGCATCTAGTGTACCTTTCAAGTACCTTAGTACTCGCTTAGCTGCCTGTAAGTGTAGCTGCGTTGGTTTAGCCATGTATCGACTTAATAAGCTCACTGCAAATTGCAGGTCCGGTCTCGTGTTGGTGATGTACATGAGGCTTCCAACAATTTGTTTGTACAATGTCTCCTCAACTCTTTCTCCTCCTGTATCAATGTCAACTTTTCCTCCTGGTACTAAAGGATTTAGCACAGCTTTGCATTCTTCCATATTAAACCTTTTCAACACCTCCATAGCATACTTTGACTGAGAAATATGAATGCCACATGATGTTTGCAGTACTTCAAATCCTAAGAAGTACCTCATTTTGCCCAAATCTATCATATCAAATTCTCTTTGCATCGATCTCTTGAAAGAGCTTATCATCTCCATGTTATCTCCTGTGTATATCAAGTCATCGACATATACACTGACAATTAAGATGTTACCTTCTGCGTTGGTCTTAAGAAACAAGGTTTCTTCATTGTGTGACTTCACAAAACCCTCCTTGACAAAATACTCTTCAATTCTACTAAACCAAGCACGTGGTGCTTGTTTCAATCCGTACAATGCTTTGTGTAATTTGCAGACTTTCTCTTCATTTCCTTTGATTGCATAACCCTCTGTTTGCTGAACATAAACGTCTTCTTCAAGTATCCCATGGAGAAACGCAGATTTTACATCGAGTTGGTATATGCTCCAAGCTTTCCGAGCTGCCATGTTGAGGATGATTCGAATGGTGTCCATTCTAGCTACTGGAGCATATACTTCAGTGTAATCGATGCCATGCTTTTGGGAGTATCCCTTTGCTACGAGACGAGCCTTGTGCTTGCTTATCTCACCAACTTCATTGTACTTTGTCTTATATATCCATTTAACTCCAATACTCTTCACTCATTTTGGCAAATCTGCAAGTATCCAAGTCTGTTTTTTCAGTATTTATTTCATTTCTTCATTCATTGCTTCTCTCCATTTTAGACTTTTCTCAGCTTCTGCAAACGTGACCGGATCTTGTGAATTTATCTCAACCATATTCAGCTCATCTTCTTCATCAAATTCTTCTTCAATGACATAGTCTCTGAGATATTGAGGAGTTCTTCTAATTCGTGCTTCTCTAGCTCCTGTATTCTGTCCGAGATTTTCTGCTGCAGCAACTACTCCTTCTGCAGCAACAACAATTTCTTCATCTGCAGCAACTACTGGTTGATGAATAACCTCTTCTTCATTAGCCAGTGGTTGCTCTGTTTCATCTCCATTATCATTCTCATCATCGCTTTCTTCCAACTCTGCATCATCATCCTTCCATGTTAGATCACTGTTTCCATATCGATTTTCTTGATCTGCTTCCCAATTCCATCCCTTAGTCTCTTCGAAGACAACATCTCTACTAATCACCGCCTTCTTTGTCTTCGGATTGTACAGTCTATAGCCCTTCAATTCTTCAGAGAAACCAAGCATAATGCATACTGAGCTTTTGTCATCGAGTTTACCTCATTTCACATCTGAAACATGTGCATAAGCCAAGCTGCCCCAAACTCTAAAGTACTCAACGTTTGGTTTCACTCCACTCTAAGCCTCTTGAGGAGTAACGTTCTTGACTGCATGTGTAGGACACCGATTGAGAACATGGAAAGTCCAGCTTACTGCTTCTGGCCAGAACACTCTTGGAACCTTCCTTGTTGTTAACAGAGATCTAACCATATTCATCACTGTGTGATTCTTCCTCTCTGATATCCCATTATGATGTGGTGTATAAGCAGTAGTCAACTGTCTCCTAATCCCATTTTCTTTGCAAAAATCTGAGAATTCTTGAGACGTATACTCTCCTCCTCTATCCGTTCTCGGACACTTTATGATTTTTCCAGATTCAATCTCAACTCTCTTCTTAAAGATCTTAAATTGATGGAACGCCTCTGATTTTTCCTTTAACAAGAACATCCAAGCCTTTCTACTGCAGTCGTCTATGAAACATAAGACGTACCTGAAACCGCTTGTTGAGGTGGGACTTATGGGGCCACAAATGTACGAATGAATGAGTTCAAGAACCTCATTTGCTCTCCATGTAATTTTCTTTGGAATGGCTTTCCTTGGCTGTTTTCCAAGTAGACAATTTGAGCAAGTGAATCTTTGAGTATCAAACAATGGAAGACCTCGCACCATACTTCTATTCTGCAACGTTCTCATTCCCTTATGGGTCAGATGACCATACCGTTCATGCCACAACTTCGGTATGTCATCAGTCACCGTTTGCAAGCATTGTTGATTGTTTGATCGAGCCTCATCACTTGTTTCATCGACCAACAAGAACAACCTGTTTGAACTCATTTTACTTTATGCAATCAACCCTTTATCATCATGAAACAACTTACATATTCCTTGCTTAAACATGATTGTCAACCCCTTTTCTTGAAGTTGCCCCACGCTCAAGAGGTTATTCTTGAGTTCTGGTACAAAATAAACTTCGCTCATCATGTATGCTTCACCTTTCAATGTCAGCAGAACATTTCCTTTACATTTCCTTTCCCATTTACGTCCATCCTTTTGTTGTTTCCCAATTTCACAGAGTGACTGAAGCTTGAATCTAAGGTTGAGAATAAGCTTTGATCTCCACTCATATGGTTTGAACAACCTGAGTCAAGAAACCATATTTTCTTTCTCACGTCTTCCTGATCTCCGCTTAGAGCCATTAACGTCACTGCTGCAGCATTTTCAATATCTTTCTCTTCTTCTGCGTGAGCCATCAGGAGCATGATTTCATCTTCCATGTAGTTTGCCTCCTCTTCTTACCACAGTGGGCATTCATTCTTGTAGTGGCCAAGTTTATGACACTTGTAGCACTCGATGGTACTCTTATCAACCAGAGCTCTGCCTCGACCGCGTCCTCTTCCTCTTCCAGACCAGCCTCTTCCTCTAGCTCCAGTACCTCTTCCAGTGCTCACATTCATGACTTGGTCATCTCCTCTTTCTGTCCTTCGAAACTTCTGTTCATGCACTCCAAGAGAGCTCTGCAATTCATCAAGCGTAAGACTCTCGATGTCTTTTGATTCCTCTATAGACACCACCACATACATGAACTTCTCACTGAGAGTTCTAAGTATTTTCTCAACCACCTTCGTGTCATCCATCACTTCACCGTTGCTCCTCATCTGGTTTGTGATTGCCAGAACACGAGAGAAATACTCATCTATTTTCTCAGTCTCCTTCATTTCCAAGACTGCGAAATCCCTTCTCAGTCTCTGTAACAGTGATCTTTTTACTCGAGCATTTCCTCCGAATTTGCTTTTCATTGAATCCCAAATGATTTTGGATGATCTCCTATCCAAGATCATCTGTTCAAATGTTATCCTATCAATTGATTGATAAAGATAGTGTTTCACCTTGTGGTCATTTGTCTTGGCATCATCAAGTAGCTGTCTTTGTTCCTGTGTCAAGGCTGTTATCACCGTTGGCTCTTCAAAACCAGTCTCGACCACTCTCCACAACCCTTTTCCTCGGAAGAAATTCTCCATGACTTCACTCCAGTGATCCCAATGACCATCAAACTGAGGCAGCTGCATCTTGTCATCACCCATCTTTCTCTCTCTCTCTTGAAGTTGCGGCTTCTCTCTTCCTGTTTCAGAAAATGTAACAACGAGCTTTGATACCACTTTGTAAAAGCAAGAACTCGTAAAACTGATTTCTGAAAACTTAACGTTCATTAACTTCAAAGATGGCTTGATATAGCCTTACAATAACAGACTCCTAAAATACTGCAGAGAAAACAGACTCTACTAAGCAACAACTCTTGACTTTATGACTGAGTCGTTTATTGACTAAACCAACATTAAGACCAAAGCTAAAACCATACTAAACCAAACCAGACTCAATTGACATAATAACCAGTCAATTTGCTCCAACAGTCGAGCACAAGTAGCGTAATGGAGATATTGTTAAGCACCTCAAAGATGGTAAATTGAGGCCCATGAAACCTAAGGTCCACAAGAGAACAACCCGGGATACAAGAACCAAACTCCTTGGAACCTCAGTCAAGACCCGATGTAGAGAATGTTTCTCAAGGCTCAGAATCTCATTATAGTCCCTCATGAGTAACCAAAGTTTTCCCTCATGACCTGTGAGATCGTTCCATAATGCGCCCCTAAGCTAAGATGAATACATAAATACTTACTGAAAAAGTGACAACATGAGCAGACTTAAAAATTGGGGTCATCTGGACACCATCACTCCAAAGAACACAAATCCTTCCCAGCTGATTGTGCTCAACCTTGAAAAACCCGACTGACAAAACCATGAAGCCAACATTTCCCGAACTGATCAAGTCTTTAGCAAACAATCAAACAAAGCACCTATCGAACATACCCACTTTCTGACTATCGTGTGGGCGAATTGAAACCACATGTATTCCAGAAGAAACACGACATTAGATAAGATGACAAGGAGGCTTCTTTCCTAATATGTTTTGTGTCACAATTATTATGTACTATGTGGATAGGCGGCGCCTTGCCCTTCTTTTTCTTTTAGTGCGAGGATTGGACATCAGGTGTGGTAGAAACCTCAATTTCATCATCCTCTACTTCCTCAACATCATGTAAACACGAACATGTGATTTAGATGTATTCAAAATGGTGATAAGTCTTGATTTAGGGGTATGTGACTTGTTTTTTAGCATGCTTACATCCCTTTATCCAGTCAATAAAGTGTTGTTTATGGGTCTTTTGGCTTCTTTTTTTGTTTTTACAGGTCTTGGTGTGCTTGAGTTCCTTAAACTCTACCGACTTGTTTCTTCTCTTTTACCAAGCAATAAACGTTTGTTCTCTTCTTCGTTGCTTTTGTTTACTGTCTGATTGCTGCTTGTGATTGCATGTGACCCTCTTGTGTATCCAAGCTTTCGCTTCTCTTAGTCACTAAGATCGAGAGCTTCAAGGCTTATCTCCACGAGTTCCCTCTGTTTCTTGCTCTTGTTCTTGTTTTAGCTACTATTTTCTATAAAACCTCAAGCTTTTATGGTTTTAGATTGGTTGTAGGGAGAGTCATAGGGTCGACTCAAGTGTTAAGCCAAGCTTCTTTTAATCTATCTTAACTTGTGACCTCTGCACTCCAAGCTATTCTCTAGCTTGATGTAGAATCGGTTTTTTTCTTCTTGCTTGCTATTTTTATTCATATTAGCCCTACCTCATGATAAGTGTGGTTTTTGTCACCTTTTAAGCCTGGTTTTTATTCGGTATTAATTAGTTTAGGATACATTTCGGTTCAATTAGATTGTATTTGCATTGCATTTCATGTGTTTAGGTGTTGAAGAAGATTTAGGCAACAACCAGGACCATTTCGGGTAAAAAAGGATGCAAAAGAAGCAAAGTGCTGAAAAGTCAACATTGCAGAGTTGACCAGAAGCTAGGATCGACCACATATCGACCAATCTTGGCCGATCCAGACAGAAAAAAATCCAAACTTTGTAGGATCGACCAGTATAGGCCGATCCAGACAGAAAACCAGCCGATTTTAGTTGAATGAGAGCCACTATTTAAGCCTTTTAGACCTAATTTTTCATAAGTTTAGTTCCATCTTTGTTCTCCATTTCTACTTTGGTGAGAGTGTGTTAGGATCATCTAGTAGTTGCATAGACTAGACCTTTAATGCTTCTTATTTATGCATCTAGCCACGAGAGTGTGTGTTGCATGCTTATGATAGGGGTTTCTACCACGAGAGTGGATTAGCCTAAATTGGATAGATCTTAGAATAAGGATACGCTTTATTGTTGAATTGAACATCAATTGCATGAAATCGACTGTCTGATTTGTTGTCCTGGTTCATAAGCTTATCTTTCTTATCGTTTCAAGTTTTAATTACTTTCATTATCTTGCTTAGTTTTATGTTTTTTTAAGTCTTGTTCAGTTTCACTGTCTTTTCTGTTTTGTTCTCTTTTATACTTAATATGATTGTTTAGTGACAAAATAAATTCTTAATAGGTTAGACTAAACAGATTCTCTAGAGTTCTAGTGTGTTAATCACTCCCGAATTGGTTCGACAATCCCCTTCCTATACAACATTTGATTGATATAGAGAGTAAAAACCTCTATATCAATTTGGCGCCGTTGCCGATTCGGAATTTTGATTTGCTATTATGACTTTGAGTTTGTTTAGGACTAAGCTTTACTTTCTTTCATTTCCTAATCTCTATACTCTCTTTGTTTTACCTCTTCAAGTGCATGATACTTGGGAGACATCATGACAGAGATTGTATCAGTTCATCCAAAGCTTGATAGGTTCTTCACCTCCAACTAGAACAATGCCAACAACATGGAATACCAAGGTTATCATTCGGGGTTCAACACCTACCATTCCACTCCACTCCCACGCCTTGTAATCAAGGATACTTTCACCCTATGCCTCCGTTCAATCAAAGCGGCTTTCAACCTGAGCAACAATACCAATTCAGTGAGCCTTCAGGTTTCTACAACACACGAGTCAATCACCACGCCCAAGCTCAAGTCGTTGCCCCTTACTCTAGTGCCAAAGTGGATCAGTTTGTCCAAATGTTGAAGCAATGCTTGGAAAACCAGCAACAACACGCCCTTGCTTTCAAAGTGTTCAAGCAGAAACTCCATGCCAAGATTGATAACGTGTATGATGAACTCAATACAAAGTTTGAAGGCCTAGCCTCATATGTGAAGCATGTAGATAACAAAGTGGCTAAACTCGCCTCTCACTTGGAGATTATGGACGATCAAGTTGGCCACATATCCTCCACTTCCAAGCAACAAATGGGTCAATTATGGGGCAAAAAGGAATCCGCCACAAAGGAGTATGCCATGTCCATCTCTACAATTTTTCTCATCGAGGAAAATGAGAAACTAGATAGGGGTGAGCCTTCAAAGTGATGAAAGCCAAAGGAAAGGAAAAGCAGCTAGTTGGGAGAAAGATGGTCCTCCAAAAGCTCCAACCTATGAACCACCTCCTCATGAGGCAAGATTTTCATAACCCTATTACCATAGGGAGGCACTCATTAAGGAGTATAAAAGTTGGTTTGATAAACTAAGGAAGGAGGTCTCAATGATGAAGAGAGCTACCATCGACGGTCAAGTTTTTACTGTGGTTGAACTGCCAAATGAGCATTTGGAGAGGCCAATTGAAGATGGACCTATTGGTGTCAAGGTTAAGGACAAAACTAACATTGGTAAGACTAGTCTCAAAGGAGGTTTGAATGAGCACAAGGCAGCCACGATGCAAGGTGCTCATGTTGATAAAGCTATACTCAATGGTAACCTAAAAGAAAAGCCGAATGATCAAAGAATCATGAAGTTGCATATGGGTAGTGCCCGTGTTCAAAGTTATTCCTCCAATTCAGTGAGGAAGAAAGCCAACATGAATGGCCAAGCATTTGGAAACCGAGGTTGAGAAAAATACTATCTATGGTAAGACTAGTCTAGATGAATATTTGGTTGAGCTCAAGAGAGCCATGTTGCAAAAGATTGGGAACCTTAAACTCAGATTGCTTCCAACCTTAAGATTATTGAGGAGGTTCATGAGATGTTCACCATGTTTGAGAACGGCTACAAACCGCCTTGATCAATGAAAAGGACGTCAAGCTTAGTGACGTTAAACAAGCTCACTTGTCCATGTTTATCCTTGTACATAGTTGCATTTAAATTTTCTTAGGTTTGAATTTAGTGTTTTGGGAACTCATATTAATTTAGTGTTCTAATTTTCAGGTACTAAAACGTTTATGATGGATGGAACAAGGCAAGAATGGGAGAAAATTCGGTCAAGGCATCAACATCGGTCACCAACGAAGAGGATCGGTCAAGAGAATTGATCAACTCTGACCGATCCATCCCGAGCAGGTCAATATCAGACTGAAAAATTGGTTAGCGTCGGCTGATACTAGGTTCGAAAATCGGTTTTCC
Source organism: Biscutella laevigata subsp. laevigata (assembly GCA_900406315.1). Taxonomy (NCBI): domain Eukaryota; kingdom Viridiplantae; phylum Streptophyta; class Magnoliopsida; order Brassicales; family Brassicaceae; genus Biscutella; species Biscutella laevigata. Next base: position 8,798 of record OVAU01003115.1, read on the forward strand.
CTCAGTTTTAACTTGGTTTGCCTAGACACTTAAAAGATTTTATCTCTCCCCTAAATTCTTTTTCCCTCTCCATCGATTTTCCACCATTCTTCCCTCTTTTTTCTCAAGAAATGCTCAAATATTGATTTTAGCCAAGATACTAAACCATTTTCATCGATTTTTTTGTGGCTAAGTTTTGGGTTTTTCATTGCTTACCAGCTCATATCTCCATTTCTCTCTATAAGGCACCAAGGGTATGGATTTTAACACTCCATTTTCGTGAGTACGTACTATTCACCAAATCTTGAAATCAAATTTTGTAATCATTTAGGTTGTGATTAGTATTTCTTAAGCTTAAAGAACATTTGTAGTGATGATACTTATTATTTCATCAAATTTGGGATTTTAAAGTTTATAGGTTCTTGAATGCTCTTGAGAAATTTGTAGAGAAATTGCTTAATTGGAAATGCTAAGTAACGCTTTGTGAAATTTTGATGCCTTTGGTTTGAAACTACATTGATTTGGATTTTAAACATACTTAGATTATTGAATCTTACTTAGGTGAAAGTTGTTGAGAATTGAGTTGGAATGAGAATTGAACATGGTTAGGATTGCTTTAAACCGATTGTTCTTGGTTCATATGCTTATTTGATCATGCCTTTCTTGAATCGATTTTGGCATTAGCATTTTGCTATTCGAGTTTAATGAATTATTGTGTCTTGACTATTTATTTTGAGGTTATCATGTCAAGCTTAAGGATACCTGCGAAAGATCAAAGAAAGGGGATTCTCTTCTCATGGAGCCTTTGATCCTACCGCTCACTTTTATTGAGGTCACTTCTCACCTTTGTACATATGCATTTTATCTTTGTTTTTCGTTGCTTTATTTTTCGGTTTCTTCGCCTTGCTTAGACTTACACAGAGACTGTGTAGTTTAAGTTTGGGTGAGGAACCATCTTCGTGCTAATGTTGTTTTTTGTTTTGTTTCTTTATTGAGTCTCATATTTGCATTGTAGATAGCTATGATTTTAAGAAAAAAAAAACAAATCGAAAAATTTCAGAAAAACCAAAAATATTTTCCATTTAAGTTTCATCGCATATTTGTTTAGGATTGAGTCACATATAAAATGCATTGCATTGTTTCCAAAAAGGAACCCGTAGTCCTTAGATTTTGTTCATTATAATCAATCTTAGCAATCTTGAAAAGTCTTGAAGTCCTTATGTTGAATCTTGATGCTTAAAAGGCTAGGTTGATTGTTGTGAAACTTGCTAGCCTAAGGTTGCCTTAAATATTATTTGAGTTTAATTTTGACTTTCAATTAACATGATCTTGGTTTCACTTATGTTTCCATGGTCTTTTTTATTTTCAAGCACGAATTTGAGCCCTTTAAACCGAAACACTATAGGCTCAATTCGGTCATTCTTATTTTGATAATGATGCCCTCTCATCCCTTTGCTCCCCCTAGCCTAAACACTTTGTTAGCTCTCCTTGTTCTATGATTAGTGATTGTGGTTTTGTAAAAACTTGAAAGCATAGAGAGCGCCAATAGAATAACATTTGTGTTGGGTAGCATAGGATGATTCAAGGGTTGGAAAGAATGAAATAAGCTTGGGTAGTTCTAGTTCTTGATCGATTATGGATTAAGGGTAGAATTAGGCTTATGATGATGAGTTTGAATCTCGAGATTCTTGAAAAGAACACTACAAGAAAACACGCGATTAACGACTACAAAGAGCAACTCCTGAAGTAGTCGCAGAAATTTGTGACTCCTCGGCGACTCAAGAGCGACTACAGACGAACAATAGCACTTTAGTCGTAAAAGAGCGACTACACTGTTATAGTCACTAAATAGCGACTATGTAGCGATCCCTAGTCAGAAGTCGCAATTTTTTGCGGCCAAGGAGCGACTACAGTCTGTAGTCTCTCTTTTTTGCGGCCAAAGAGCGACTACAGTCTGTAGTTGCAATTTTTTTTTTTTGCGACTAAAGAGTGACTACAGCTTTTTTGGGACATATGTAGTCGCTCTTGCAGTCGATCTTTTGCGACTACATGAGCGACTCACTTAGGAAAGCGGCGGTCAGGTGGATTATGATGATAAATAGTACAGGTAGTCGCTCATATAGTCGCAAAAGAGCGACTACAAGAGCGACTACAAGAGCGACTACATGTGGTTTAGAACCCCAACTCCTATGTGGTCGCTAATTGAGTCGCAAAAGAGCGACTACATGTTTGATTTCGTGTTAACTTCCGCATATCTTTAAATTAGAATCAGTACGGATCGTATATACTATATTTCTTATTATAAAACCATACTAAACTAAGATTATGAACTTTTGAAAAAAAAATTGATTCNAATTGAGTCGCAAAAGAGCGACTACATGTTTGATTTCGTGTTAACTTCCGCATATCTTTAAATTAGAATCAGTACGGATCGTATATACTATATTTCTTATTATAAAACCATACTAAACTAAGATTATGAACTTTTGAAAAAAAAATTGATTCAGTTACAAAATGTTAAGTTAGTCCAAACAAAGCATAACATTTAACAGAAACCTTTTATTCAATCGAGTTGACGATCATTCGTTTAACGATCATTCGTTTAATAATTATTTTTACAAGGATTACACGGTTATAAGATTTTAATGCGTGTTATAGTAACGACATTTCGGGTTTCTAAAATTTTGGATTTCGTTTTCAAAAAATAGC
>OVAU01003116.1:0-10945 GCA_900406315.1 Biscutella laevigata subsp. laevigata
GACAAGTGGCTAGAACTCTTGTAGAAGAGTATCTAAAAATTCTCTTTTAAAAACCAATTCTCTCATTCTCTTTCTTATTTTGATTTTTTTTCATTATTTTTAATAACAAGAACCTCTCTAAAATCCTCCGATGGACATGAGGAGTGAGGACGGAACTGAACTTACTTGACTTAGTCAATTGGGTGCTTATCAATTTGACGAGAAGTGTAGTGAGCAGAAAGCAAAAGGAGCGAAAGAAAAGCACTGGCCACGAATATTGCATCAAACCATCGATGATAGAAATCAAACTGTATATCTCCTCCTAATACATCCGTTATTATCCCTCTGTGTGCCAATCAAAACATCAATATCTAATATATAACGATGCATGCAGGCTGCACTTAGTTCATATAATTATACTTTAATAAGATCACAAAACTCGACGTACCTGTATTCATTTCTTAAACTTTTTCTTATTAGAAGAATGGAAGATAAAAAGTACATTCCCATGATTTCCGATAGGAAAAGCACTACGTTGCTTGAAGATCCACTTCCCACCCTCGACACTGCAAAGAAGAACTAAACAATCCAAACAAAAAAGTTGGTAACATAGAAAATCGTATAATCAAGAACTGAAGAAAATTAAAAGCTAAAATCAGAACTCACCTTCATCAGATTCGTCAAGAATCCCCTCACTGATATCACGATCAACATCCCAATAAATAACAGGGAAATATACTGAAAAAAGAAGAAGATAGATTCAGAACTAAGTTGCACTCTATCCTAGGAAACCAGGAAATTTGAGAAATATACAAGTATTTTTCAAGATAAAAAGCCATCTATAATAACATCTAAGAAAGATGTTGACATCCCAATGACAATAACTCCCACCCCATCGAAGGCCATAAAAAAAGTACAGTTAATAAAAATCCTATAGCTTTTCATCTAGAAGTCACGTTGTATGGAGAAAGAATATTAACAAGCGTAGTTGCCTTTCATTGGCTTTACTACTTCACACATACAAAAACCAAACCAAGCAAACCTGTGAGAGCAATGCCGCATCTACTCCTATATCAAAGAACTGCAAGAATATGCTGATCATCATCGTGACAGGATCTTTTGTGCCCGCCTGTAAACAAGCTGATTACTAATCCATGTCGTACATAAGTAAGTAATTGATGATAACGATGGAATCATTCATCATAAAGTGTATAAGAAAACATGGGAATGATAATACCTCCTTGAAAACGACACTTTGTAGAGACTGCAGATAAAACCAAGGAAAAAAAACAGAGAAGTTAGAAATACTGGTTCACAATTGAGAGAACATTTTTACAATAAATATTCAAGACACTTTCGTCTAATAGACCATTACTGTCCTCAGAACAGCTACAACTTCACATAAACTACGCACCATACAGAGATCCACAAAGGTTAAATTTATCCACAAATTGAGATCGTTGAAAACTTTTTCAGATCTCTATTATGCATAGAGAAAGCTCTCCTCCAAGAAGTAAAGAAACTTAGACAAAGAATCTCCGTAAGTTTGATTTCTGCATCAAATATCTAATAAAGAAACCAACACTGACCACAACTATCCGTTGTTAATGCATGGGGAAGAATTTAACATATTCTTGCAATACTAGGACAGCATAGAGTTAAAAATACTGAAGGCCCCTCACATAATAACAAACAAAATTTACCTTTAACATCTTATACACACAGTAAAAGGAACATGCATAGCCAAGAAAGTTTTGCACATGACCCTTCCAAGTTCGAGAAAAAGCAGCAGCGTCCTGCAAATGGGATGAAGTGAGGCAAGTGCGTATAAACTGCTTTTTGCGGCGATGTGCTTATAACATGTTTATATTACAACTTTACATGACCACCAAGTAATAACTTAACTAATCATTCAGTCGAATATGTCATTGCCATGCCAACGAGTAGAACGCAGTAGTTAAATCAAAACTAATGGCATAGTGCTGAGAGGGAACCTTTGCTTGGCGGAGTTCATAAATTTCCAAGAATAGCTGCTTTGAAAGCTCTTCTAAACCGTCCACCTCTGCCTCCATTAGTTTTATATCTGCAAAAAGAAAACAATTGCATGGAGATATCCAAATAGTAATAATATGCTGCCAATTTGATGTCTCATCTTATCATGCACTAAATAAATCTAAGGAAAATACCACCTAACAAGAAAACCATTCTCGTATACATTCTTAAAAGCCCAAATCTGGTGGATGATGATTCCTGGTTATTAGCATTTTGATAATCAGAGTACTGTGGCCTTTTTTTTGCCATTCTTTCTTTAACCGCACTGGCGAGAGCAAGAAAGACATGGAGTAAGGTTGTCAAGAGAATCCAGCCTTTTTTATTAAAACGTCCAGATTTTCCAGCTCACAGAAATGGGATGAAACATTAATTTGTCAGACGAGTTTAGATGACTTATTTCACATAAAGACAAACCTAATAGAATCAAAGATAGTGCCCATGCAATATCACTCCTAGGAAGGTAATGTTGTGCAGTCACCACAACTGCATCTAAAAATGAATCATTTAACCGACCTTGTTCCTTTTGGTCATCTTGAACCGACCGCACAACAGTCCCAACAAATCTTCGTAAGAAAGATGTACCGTTTTGATGCTGGAAGCCAAAAGCACCAAATGATTACTTCCCAAGCTCATTACAGAATTAGCATATCGAGAAATGCATAATTTTCCTATATATAACAAGTCCTCAAATGATTTTTGTATCATAACACTTCTATTCCTATGCGACAGTCATAATGCCATTATTATATAATAGAATAATAAGCGCCATTTCATATCATTCTATATAATAATGGCATTATGACTGACACATTGAAAAAGAAGTATTATGATACAAAAATCATTTCTGAGTCTCATGAGCACTCTTTGAGATATAACCACAAAAATAAACAGATCTTATAAGAATTCCAACCCAATACAGAATGTTAAAGAATATGAAACCTATAAAGTACACTCGCCTATGGAGTACGCTAATATAGAATACGGAAACATACCTCTTCTGATACTTGACTTCGTTCCGCCTTCACTTGACATAAAATAATTTTCTTCTTCTTAGCTATGCAAGTCTCTATTGATTGCATCAGTTGCCTTTCCAACGATTTTATTTCTGATTCTTCAATCTCCCTATGTGTTTAAAGAAAGATACAAAGATGTCAGAGCACAAACTGAATAACCCCCCTTTTGCTGGATACAGCTGCTCTTCTATCAGTGTAGATCCATTTACATCACAGAAGATGAAATGCTTCATTTAGAGCTCAGCTACTTAGACTCATACTCCACATACCATTTGCCTCATCAAAAAACAGTAAGTTTTTAAGTTCCCATGATGTCCACTTTCATAACATATTTCTNTTTCCCATACAGCTGCTCTTCTATCAGTGTAGATCCATTTACATCACAGAAGATGAAACGCTTCATTTAGAGCTCAGCTACTTAGACTCATACTCCACATACCATTTGCCTCATCAAAAAACAGTAGGTTTTTAAGTTCCCATGATGTCCACTTTCATAACATATTTCTTTACCGCATCAATGTGGTATCTTTTTCTTCCTTAATTTTACATTGCTCTCAGTTTAACTTTTTTGTCTCTTCACAGAAGGAAAATAGAGTGGCAATTGACGCATGCACTGTAATTCTGTCTATCTAATGGTTCCTCCTAGTTAACGATGCCTTCCGAGGAAAATAACATATTGCTAGCAGAGACAAAACAAAACTGCAAAAGCTATGAGAATAAAGTCCAGACTAGAACAAAAATATATAGTATTGGCTATATATAGGGATATGTATAGACACGCATACATAATAAAGAAGTCAGCCTTAGAAACAAACTTGAATAATATAGGGAAATACCTAATGAAGAGCGATATGTAACTGTAGGGCAAATTTACAGCTCCAAAACCCGATAAGATGGCCATGAGGGTCACACCAACGACTCCTATTCTGCTGACCAGTTGAGGCATTGAAAAAAAACCTTTAAAAATAACAGGGTGTTTAATTCAAGTAGTCCAACAAGTGGCCGAAGATCTTAAGCATCCAAAAACAAAAAGAACGGAGGGTGTTTATATTTAAAAGTACAGTCAAGCAGAAATAGAAACAAGCACAAAGAAGGCAGAATGCTCGTTTCAGCGAATTTCTTCGGAAGGTTTTTTCTACAGTCAGGCAATCATAGTAAGTGTCAACATGTTCAGACTCTCCTTTCAAGTTAAAAAAATATAACCCTACTCCACACATGGAAGTACATAATGTTTATGACAATGTTAAAAGATCTAACTGAAACTTCTGATCTACTTGCTTATACAGTGTTTTAGGGAGACATAAGGTGCATAAACACAAAGATGTACCATTGTCTTGTGAAGGCATAGGAAAATGAATTCCCATGCGCCAGAAAGCATAAAGGAACGCTGTCAAGAATAATAAGGCCCCAACAGAAGCACGTCTCCTTCTTACACCTGAAATGATGGTTCAAGTATAAAAGGAATGGCAAAAATAGACAGAAAAGATTGCTGTAACATAAAGGAAAAATCAACCAATTTTAAACTCGTGTATGATGCTAAAGACAAATAAATTTCAAGCCAAAAAAGCTAATAAAATACCAATCATTAGGCCCCATTATATTCCAAAAGATACATTGATAAAGCGAAAGACTGTCTATCATCTGCCCAGAACTATTGATCCCAGGCAAGTAGCATATACTGTATATAATATAATAACCATTTTAGGAAATCTGAAATAACACATGGACCAGTAATAATGCTAGAAGCCGCTTACTTAATCTCAGAAAGGAAAATGGTAGAAAATTAGAAACTTTCATAAGGATAAGGCTTACCAATATTGCGAAGCATCAAATAGCAATGATAATACGGTAACATGAAAACAAGAAGCACTATCAAGCAAAAGAGATCCACCTTCCAGTTTAACATTCTTGCCCTGCAAAGCACATAAATTATCACTAGAAAGTTCCAAGGCTTGAACTACACTGTCTTAAGTTACAGGTATCTTGATATGTCTCCCATATACATACAACTAAATGAAGTAATTTCCAAAGCTCAGTGAATATATTTTACAGCACTTTCATACTATGTCAATTGACAACTTTCATCTAAGATGTTACACCTTATCCTGCATTAGGTCCAAGTTTCCACATGAAACAGAGGACGAATCAATACTGTTTTCTCATTAATCAGACAGAAACTATTAAGGAGATGCATGAAATTCTGAGGTACAGTTAATTTAAGCCAAACATTCATCCTCAGAACAATCTAGAAGGCAGGGAGTAACGTAACATGCGGTAAAAAACCTTCTAAAGCAGAGGACACCAAAAAACATACTCGAGTGAAGGAAGCATAAACACAGAGGTTTTTGGGGAAGAGAAGCTTACTCTCTAGATAGGACAGGTATGATCTCAAAGAGAACGAGCTGTAAGAGGTTGCATGAGAAGGCAAATACGACGCTGAAAATGATCTGAACCAAAACTCGCTTCTCTTCGTACTCCTTGTAAAGACGACGGTTGAGAAACCAAAGACCGGCCGATCCTAAGAAACCGAGGGATCCCATAACCAGCATGCCCTCGAAGATCGCCCATCCGTAACCCATGGCTTTATCAAAATCTCTCTCTCTCTAATAACGAAGAAACATAGATCTCTTTCTCTCAACCAACAGAAGCTTCTTCTCTCATTACGAGTCTCGAGCTTCCGATATTCGATTTCACTCACTCTGTTGAATTTGCCGACGAACGGTTCGTTTCTTTCATCAGGTCCCAAACGAGCAAATAAAAATTATTTTTGCTTCTCTGCAAATTCGAAATCTCAATCTACTAATTGAACCGCACTAAACCGAAATTGTACTAAACCGTACCAAAATCCGCCAACTAAAATGGTAACAACAAGAAGATGGAAGATTCCATGATTGATCAAACATGACAAGAGAGAAAATGGATGAAGAAATATCTCTGGAATTGAACAAATTTTGCGTTTATTTGTAACATCGTCACTTATGTTGTAATACAAATCTCTCTTTAAAGAAACCAGAAAATGAATGAAGAAAGTTTCTGGTTTTTGGCAGAAAGACACAGACTATAGATTATAATGGATGTGAATATGAGAAGTATAAGATTTTTATTGTATTCTATAAGCCGAATATAGTTTACATCTCAATGTCATCTAGATCTGGTAAAGGGAACCTGAGAAGAGCTGCAATTCCAGTAAGCTCTGCCAATTCTGCAAGTTCAACATTTATCAATTAAGATCATCTGAATCAAAGTTGGTTACAAAACAAGAGAGTAGCAAACACTCACGTTCCCCTGAAACATGCATGGAGGAAAATACAAAAGCCTCTCCTCCTGAATCTTTCACTGACTCAACCAAATCCACATACTTCTTCCTTGTTTTTACGTCTGAGTTCCTGTACCAGTTTTCCATATTTGCAATTGTTAGTCACATTGGAACTCTTAGAAGTTCAGAAAGTCGCATTATGATTGGTGTTCCTTTCAATTACTAAACCTGAAGAGCTCATCTGTAATGAGAAGTGTTTGGATTGCCATTCGTTCATGAGCAACTTCAACATGTTTTGGTCCATAGCATGCCCGATCTGGATCCTGGATTCAAAGTAAAAGAATATCAAGACTCTTAGAGATTCTTAAAATGGATGAGAATCTTTATGTTCTTTGAAAAAGAAACTGACATTTGAAAGCATGACGAAGAAATCGTTGAGAGTTTTGACCTGCAAGAGGCAAATTTACATCAGGCAGATGGATGATAACTTAAGTCATGAAACAGTGTACACAAACATGATCTCGAAGAAGCTTAATCCTAGTGCAGTAGTGCTTCCCGTGTCCTAACTTGAGCTTCCCTTATAACTAGATGACTACAGAACCTCGCTTGTTTGACAGATTACGCATAAGGCAATTAACAATTTAAATTACCTCTTTTGCTGCTTTAGTATCTTTGATCATATTCATTACGTTGGGAGCATGCAAAACCTCTCCCAGACTATGTCTGCAAACCAGAAACATGTTAGAAATCGAAGAACTTTGTGTAAGCGGAATATCAAGCTTTTTAGAAACGAACAAGCAANCACCAGAAACATGTGTGTAAGCGGAATATCAAGCTTTTTAGAAACGAACAAGCAAAAGTATGCAAACAGTTAGAGGTAAACCCGTAACAATGATAAGTAATCTGGTCAGGTCCGAAATTCTTATACAGGAAAAACAAGTATCTCAAGTTTCCAGCTATATAAAGTATTAAGTTTATCCAGCAGATAGCAACTCATACACAGAGCATAGATCTCCAATCAATGTTCCACAATTTTAAACAATGTTTAAGCATGTTATATCATTTGACACTGAGTTTTCACTGATTTTTAAGCATGACAGAACTTTTTTCATAACAAATCTCACAGAAACATTACCTATATCCAGAGTTTGTGTGCACCAGTATTATACGTGATTTGTTCTCAATAATAGGTCTCAGCTGTCTTCTTTCTGCTTCCAACAATAAGTGGCGATGAAACTGATCCTGAAGACAGAAACAATCAAACGTTCATGTATCATATATATTAGGGAAATCTGAAACCCGTGGAGGTACTTTCATCAAGTATAAGCTTGTCCAGCTGCAATTTGTATAAACATGCAAATAGAAATAGTCTTGAGAGACAAAAGAACCTTTGTAAAGCCGGGACTTGCGATCACTGCACAGCGAACGACATTGAAGTCAACATGTTTCACAAAGGCCTGTGATATTGCAATAGAATTTAGAATATGTGAAACTCTGGTACGCTCTGTTGTGGTATGTTTTACTAGAAAAAAATAATCTGAAACATCTATATTCTGAGAAGTATAACAGACCTGCAAAACGTTCTCAAAGAATTTCTTCAATGCCTGCAGAAAAACAAAAAACAACAACAAAGAATTCGAAGTGGATGATATACAACGGAAATTCCATTAACCAGAGTTTTGGGCATGCATATAAGAAAATGGGGAAGTAACATACAGACTCGTAACCAGCAATTGCAGGTCCATGCTTCCTAGGAATTGATGTTTCTATTTTTGCACGACTACTTGTCACACTGCCAAACAAGACAATAGAGTAATCAAGACCAAAAATGGATAATTATATTTGAACTCTTTCGTACTTGTCAGCCAAACCTACCCAGGTGACCAAATTAGAAATACATGCCTCCAAACACACACTAATTAATAACAAAATTCAAAGATAATGGACTGTCAACTACAATCAGTACCTTCTGCCGACAAGAAAAATTTGTCCTAGTCCTTCTTGCATTAGAACTACAGCTAAATCAGCACTGGCAGCAGGATCTGCGCAAAAAATAAGTGAAACAAAATTGAACCCGAAAGACAAAAATGGGAGAAAACATGAGATCAAAGCACATGGCATACCCAAACACTAGCTACTTAATATGAAAAAGCCTCTTATGGGTCATAGATAGAGTAGAGTTTGTGGATGGTTAGCTGGAGGAATGTTCCAAGTGTGTAAAGACAACTACTTATGTAAAAAGTTTCAGAGAACCACACTTCTTAATGGATAAACAAAAGGTCTTTGAAACTTTAAAATTGCCTAAGACTAATAGATTTTCGTCTGAACAGCACATAGAAAAACAGAAGTGAACTAAAATGACTTGCAGGCCTAAGAGCGCATATAAATTAGAGACAGAAGCAGAATTCTGGAATATTGCATGTAAAATTTTGTAAACTAATGACTTAGATCATGTGCCAACGATCACATAGACACTTTCCCAGTTTGTGAAAAGTTCAAAAGCATCTTTTCCCTGAAAATTAATAGGTCAAATAAATGGAGCTGCATACCTGAGGCCTGCTTGAGTGTATCAAGAGACAATGAATCCCAAATTTCCTGCAAATTAGCCATGTACACTACCGATTACAAATAATGTTGTCACACAAAAGGGAAAGATAACGCTTTCAAAAGGGAGAAAGCTACAGAGCAACATGAAAACATATGTACAACCAGATAGCATCTACACGGTTTTCAAAACTGTAAAAATGGGATCGTGCAGTTTAATAAACATGTCTTTAAAGCAGTTTGACATTTCTAGTTCTAGGCATTCTAAAATAAATGTTAATAGAATGCGGAAGATATTATCTTGCAAATAGAACAGAACTTATGGAGGATAAAAATAGTAAAAATAGGACATCTACCTTTCTCAATACAAAAGCTCGTTTCAGCTCAAGCTCCAAAGTATGGAATGCACCAATCTGCAATACACCACAAGCTTCAGCACAGAAAAATCTACAAGAGTAAAAGTCAGCCTCGCATCTACCTTAACGTGCTCATTCTCTAGGATATTCTTCCCACGTATGCGCAAAACAGCTCCATCTTTATCATAGTCCACCTCCTAATTAAATAAGAAAAAAAAACTGAAACAATCAGACCACTGTTGAGATAACCGGGGTTACAGAGTCAAAGACAACTAAAAAAGGCAACANAACTGAAACAATCAGACCATGTATTTAGACAAAGATATCTTCCACTGTTGAGATAACCGGGGTTACAGAGTCAAAGACAACTAAAAAAGGCAACATATATAACCAATGTCGATATCATTATGCAAATATAGTCCATTTATGGTCATAGCAAATTTAAGAATGATAAATGATAAAAATATGTTTTGACAGTACAGAGGTAGTAATAAATTTGCATACAAATCCATTAAAAGCATACCTCAACTTGTACTTCCAGCTTCAGTCTAACACGTTCAGAGTCTCTTCCTCCACCAGGTACCTCTCGCTGAACCTTTCTGGTAACAGGAAAAACAATAAAGGCTAAGAAATACTCCAAATCAAGCAGACGTCTCAATCAAACCAGTTTAAGAAGAGAAGTAGCAAACTAAATTCCTTACTTGCCTTGACTAAAATAATGAACCCTAAATGCTAACACCTTGCATGATAATATTTGTGTTACTCAAACAACTCATGTATTTACTCCTTGTGATTTTTCATGAAAATCATTAACATCAATAAACTTTTACAGCGATATACGATACAAGTGAAAGAAAAGAAGCAATTTAGCTTTCCCATCAATGGAAGTGGGCTGCTTAATAAGTTACAAGGACAACACCAAGAAAGCAAGAGAGGCAGTGAGACCCGAAAGGAGAACGTACCTGAAGGTGACAGCCATTACACTGTCGCCCTGGGCAATCAAGTTATAAGTATACCAGAGATCATCAGAGTCCTCAGGCACCATCTACCCTCAATTTAAGTTGCCAGCACCCAAAAGAAAAATAAAAATAAAAATCAGCAAAGCCATTCAATTTGCAATCATAAATTAGGGTTCACAAAATTCACACCAGAAGAAGAAGGAATCAATCAAACCTTAACACTTCCGGGTCCATTACGAACAAAATCTCTGCGAACGATTTTCATCTCTCAGGCTTCTGAAGGTATGTCCACTAACAGAGCCTATAAAGACATAATGACAGTAATTAATACCTGTCACAATTTTTTCAGTTCTCATGTCAACAGATTTTCACAAAAAATATTGAATTCAAAACAACCAAAGAAAGGAATAAGAGAAGCCCGATGCACCGGAATTGGTAAAATCGATGTAGTAANTGTCAACAGATTTTCACAAAAAATATTGAATTCAAAACAACCAAAGAAAGGAATACGAGAAGCCCGATGCACCGGAATTGGTAAAATCGATGTAGTAACAACGGAGAAGTAAGAGACATAAGTTCTCTAACCTGTGGAAGAGAAACGGCAACGGGATGCGCTTATGCTCAGCTCAGGCTTCCATAGAATCTAAATTCGACGCTTTTTTTTTGTTAATCAATTCAGAGTTGAGAGGCGAAGGAATTTTTAGAGATTGGTCCGATGATAGCTTCGCAGCTTGTCGTCTTTGTCGAGGTCAAATCTCTCTTCCGCAATTAATCGTATTTTATTTA
>OVAU01003118.1:0-11483 GCA_900406315.1 Biscutella laevigata subsp. laevigata
CTTTCATCTTATTAATCAAGAGATTTTCTCTCATTTGGAAGCTCCTAAGGGTATGTCATATCCCTTGGCTTGGGTGCGTAATATCCCAAGTCTTTCTCTCTTTCGTGTTCTCAAGTTTTCCAAGGTTTAAGCTTTCGGGTGCAAAAAGTGACCGCCATCGGAGCCAAGCATCGAGTGACTCTCGCGGGAGTTCGGGATTACGCGACTATCGGGTGATTCACGTTTCGCGGCAAGGCTTCATGGGGTGATTTTCACTACTCCGATCGTTTCACCACCAAAGCGACTTTTGCCTCGACTGTCCCTCCTTTTCCCACCAAAGACGAAGTTCCATCGAGAAAGATCCCAGCTTTCTATTTGTTGGTCGTGAGAATCGTTCGCAAGAAGAAGTACGGCCGGCTGCGGCCGTGCAAGTCGTACAACGATGACCTCAGAACTTTCCTCCGACATTTTCAGCAACAACGCGACATCTCTCACGACTGATCCTCCTTATTTCACAAATAATGAGAAGTAGTCGAGTTATATCTCCGTTTTCTCTCACTTAGGCTGAGGGATTCGAAATCACTCTTTCGGGTAGTACGGCCGGCTAAGCCGTACTATCGGGTTCTCCGTCCTCTACTTCAACCAGCAGCCTAAACTCGACTTTCATGACATCTCCCTCGACCATTCGTTTTATTTTCTTATTATTTAAGTGTCTGCTAACTTTTTCCTTGATTGCCCGCAGCTTCTTGGAGGTTGAACTTCGGGGTCGTCATTAGCCGGCGGCCGCGAAAGGGCTTACTACTCCAAGAGTGTTCGATCGGATAACGGGGGTTATATTACTTTATCTAAACCTAATCTAAGCATGAACCCTAGCTTACCCTTCTTGTTGTAAATCCTAGATCCGATTTATGAAAATACTTAGACATAGAAACAGAGACGCCCAAAACGCTTCCTTTTTATAAATAACGTAATCTTGACCTGTGAAATGTTGAAAAGAGATAAAAAAACTTCAAAAACACGTTAATAACTTACAAAATGGTCTAAAATCCCATCAAAAGATGGGACTTAAACCATATTTTCATGAGAACAACATGTCATGTATCTCTGAGGTTTGTATGGGAAATGAAACTAAAGCATCTCCATAGACTTTGAGGGATAAAAGGTGTTATTATAGATGGTATTAGCTGGTAGTATTGTGGAATCATTCACCGTCAAAGAAAAGCAAATATGACAAGATTTGGTGGTTTAAGTATAAAACTGATGAGAATTCTGAACTTGCTACTAATATCTAGCTTTCAATTGGTCATTATGCAAACATGTCAGTTATTATTGCACCAAATAGGATCCTAGGAAGTTGGATCAAGTAGGTGTAGTCATCATAAATGTTGGGATTAATTAATTCTTTTGAAAATTCAAGTGCTCCATGTGCTTATCGGCTGGTTGGAGACAATTGCTATAAGGAGGCTTGCAAAATAGCATTAGCCATCACACCTGCCTCAGGTGGTGTAGGACCAATGACTATAGTCATTCTTCTATCCAACACTTTAACTTTAGCTACTATCAAGTATGGTCAAAATGTTTGTAATGTCAAAGATGAAGGAATATTTGCTCTAAATGCTTATGAAAACCGAGTTTGGAACCTTGGAAAATTTAAATTGCACGAAATCTCATTCAAAATGAAGTGCAATGGAGTTTTAACTACAAGTCAAATGGGGGAGATTTGTAATAAATTTAAATTGCACGAAATCTTTTAGACCTTTAGGGTAAGGTTTCTCATTGCACTTCTTAACCTAAATTTAGACCTTTAGGTTAAGGTTTAAATTTAAAGTGCAATGGGAAAATTTAAATTGCACGAAATCTCATTCAAAATTTAAATTGCACGAAATCTTCAGACCTTTAGGTTAAGGTTTCTCAAATGGGGGAGATTTGTGATAATTTTCATGGATTATGGACTCAGCTATTAATGTAATGTAGTGGTAAGAGATGTCGAACCAATTCAGGAGGAAAATAAAAGCATTGGTTTTGTGATGAATTCACAAATTCTAAATGGGATAGATAGGGTTTGTTCATTCACTAAACAATCATAAGCAGTAGTTAAATCGAAATAACCAATAATACAAAAGTCAACAGAAAGTCAACGATATCGAATGAAATGAATATCAGAAATAAAGATAACTCATGGACCAGAACAATCTAAATGTGCAGTCATTTTCATGCTAGTTATGGTTTAATTAACTCAATCAGGTTTATTTTATGTATAGGAATATTGAATTGAGACTAATTAACTCTCGTAATATAAGCACATTTCCTAATCATGCAACGACACAATCCCTTGGCAATCAACACAATCAGGAAGCAATAAACATAATCTCATGCAACAATTCATCAGTTCTTAAACAACCTCTTGGAAAGAAACAATAAACAACATATTCACTTAGTCTAGGAATTCTATCGAACACATTTCGGACAATAAATTTCCTATGATTTAGATTAGGTTAGCTAATCCTATTCTAGCATTAAAGTTATAAATTTGATGAAGACAATTATTCTATTCAATCCTAAATCATTCCTAGCAATCAAATCAACTCATTCCTAACCCTAATCCACAAGTTATATGAGATTACTCAAATCCATTCCTAGAACACTTGGAGAGTATCTAGACATGGGTTGAGAGAAGGATTAGAAATTAGAAAATCAAAGCAAGAAACAATCAAATAAGAATATAAGGACTCTGAAAAAGGGAATTGCAATAGAAAAATCACCAAGTAGTCTTTAACAAGTGTTTAAGAAAACTCAAATCTAAAAACTTAGAAACTTAAGAAAAACTAACTTAAAAACGTCCTAATGTAAAACTTAGGGTTTTTGTTTCTTCTTTGCCCCATTTATACTTAGCAAAATTAAAAAGAAAAACTTGGTTTAGCTTGGAAATGTGGGACGTGTACCGGTCGGGTTGACCGGTACCCGTCATTGGTACCCGCTTGATCGTCTTCGGTCTGGATTTATCACCAGTCTCGATAGCGGTGTGCCTTCACCTGTGTGAAAGCTACGGCTTTTCTTTCTTCAATTGCATAGGTCACTGATACCGGTCAGGTGTGACCGGTCTTGATGTTACAGCTTTTTCTTGATCTGCATCTCGGTGTGGATACCGGTCGCATCCGACCGGTATTAGGTTTACGGCATTTGCTTGATAGGTTGCACCCGTCAGATTGACCGGTGCTGTTGGCCGGTGCTTTCTCCAAGATCCGAGACTTGTGCATTTTCACTCCTACAAAGCTCCTTTTTGCTCTATTCCTCGCCCATGTCCAACTCTGCAACCTAAAAGACTTTAAATGCATTTTAAACTAATGCAAAGTGCATGAAAACGAATGATTAAACCCGACATAAACACTATACATCAATTTGATACAGGAAATATATGTGTAGATTAAAATACACGTGTAAGGTTGAGATTAAAGTCAAAACTCTTTAACCAGGATTTGATTTTCATTTTGTAATTCAATCAAGAAAAATAAAGTGAAATTTCATCTTCTTCAACCTAAACTCTCTGTAAACATTCGTGTTTCATCAAAATCTTGGATTGTTTATTCAATTCCACATCCTAGCTCGTGAGAAGTAAATTCGCATTTTAGGAACGTTGATTCAGTCGGTAACGGAAACTGAATTCAAGATTCCCTTAACAAAATCGAACTATCACTTTTATTCACAGAACTCAACATTATGCATTCACGTTTCTAAAAATCAATACATATTTCAATTGCTCAAGCTAAAGAAGCTCTAACAATGAAGGAACAAAACAAAAGAAGAAGAAATCTAAGAGAGGAAAAGAAGAATTCACTTTCTGTTTTTGCATAATGAAATGGAATGAGCTAATATTACTCTTAGTAATGAACCATTCAACGGCTTAACGGCTTGTAACAAACTTCTTAGCAGCCACATCAATTAACTCTTCAAATTATGTAACAAAATTGTTACAGTAAAACCGAACTATCACTTTTATTCACCAAACTCAACACTTATGCATTCACGTTCCTAAAACGTCAATACATCGCTAAATTTCTCAAGCTAAAGAAGCTCCAAAATGGAGGAGCAAACCAAGAGAAGAAGAAATCTAAAAGAGAAAAAGAAGAATTCACTATTTGTTTTTGCATAATGAAATGAAATAAGCTAACATTGCTCTTATTAACGAACCATTCAACGGCTTAACGACTTTTAACAAACTTCTTAGTTGCCACGTCAGTAAGCTCTTCAAATTGTATGATGCTCCATCAATCTCATACTCTTGTATTTAAAACACCAATCTTTACCAAGCTTTTCTTTCTTTAAGAGTATAAACTTTCGTGTTTCAGTCACTGAAAGGAGAAGTCCAAGTACTTCTTTAAGCAACTCTATGACCTTCCTTGACCATAACCACAACTCTCCGTCAATTACAGAGGTTTCTTCCACTAACGCAAAGATGTCCTTGCAAATCAAGTGCAGAAAGCTATCTAATTTGTCAAATTTCTCAAAATTTTGAGTGTCTAAATTGTCACTGACCTTCCGAACATATATTGAATTCATATAAAATATTGCATCGCAATCAAGAGTTTTAATCCATGGATGATCCTTTATTTCATCAGCACCTTGTTGGATAAGCCTTATAGAATATTTTGGGTCTAAGATATCTCTATCTAAAAATAGAGGATCAGATAGGCTTAAGATATATTTTTTTTTGTCAAAAGGCTTAAGATATTCTAGTTAGGATTATGAGTTATCTAGTTATAATAAAAAATGGAAATAAGTGTTTTTTCTTTTCCAAATAGATTTAGGAGTAGGTTTACCTATAAATAAGATTTGTCTAAGATGAGACAAATCGAATGAAAACAAAAGATCATTATTGTTTAGTTTTGAAGCTATCTTTCTAAACAATTAGTAAAGAAAGTCGCCTTTATTAATATCGAGTGTTTAAGATATTTCACTCCTTTGGATCCCAGCGCACATCTCACAATGATAGCTCCAAGAGACCACCAGTCAAACTCCATTCCATAACCTTTCTGCAATAGAAATTATGAAGCTACGTAATCTGGTGTGCCAGCAGTGGACTACGCTAGTATTCTTATCTCTCTGCCAATGTTCAAATTATTCCTGATGTGTGCTTTTTGGAGCCGTTGAACCTATTTCTTGATCTGTAGATCCATTTGTATTGTTTGAGAAATCATTTTCTCCAATGGCGATGTCGTCCAAAAGTTTGTAAACTTTGTTAACAACGTCTAGGTCATTGTCTTCAACAACTCTTGATATTATAATAGACATAGCATATTTGTTAATCTTTGAAACCCTATCGACCAAATCAGCAACTCCTCTACCAACATTTATAGAAGTCTCAACGCCATGTTGTGGGTAAGGATCACCATTGTTTCTCCTTTGTCCTCCACGAGCTTTCTCTACTTCATAGAATGCTTTGATCACTGATTCAACAGTGAAGATTGCGTGTCTCCCTTGAGCACGTCTTAGCAATTCTCTAACATATGGTTGTCTCGTCTCTTTCCCTAAATTGTCCTCCATGGAAAATGTCAGCTCATCAACAAGAGCTGAATTCGAAGACGTCAATCCCCGTTCATAACCCTTCTCTAGACTATCTTTAAACTTGAATTTTCAAGTCTTGAGAGAATTACTCCACTTTCTCATTTGTTGTAGTTTTTGATCTCTCATTGACATTGTGTCAAACAGCTGAACTGCATAAGCATTGCCAGCATTACATTCAAATCTAGACTGAAACATATTCCTTCTCACAATCGCATCTTGCAATTTCTTAAGAACGAACCTAGAATTAATGTTGCATCAAAGGCTTGGTTCAAATATAGAACTTAATACCTTAGATTGTGGATTAGAATAAGTCTCCTTTATTGCGTCAGTGGCCTTTTGTTATTCATGTTCTTGAATCAATTCATCTATCTCCTCAATTTGACTTGTTTTCAGCATACATTTTGATTCAATTTCTTGAAGATTATTCAATTTAACTGTCTTCTTTGGAGTCATTTATCCAACTGGTTATAAATTTATTTCATCGATCTTGTGAATCGTTGCCTCTGTTTCTGGAACTCGATTTTCATCACAATTGGAATCGGTATTACCTTCAATCCATACAAGTTGTAAGTTCTTGTGTTTTGGATGATGATCCATTATTTCATGTTCGTAAAAACAATATAGAGATCATTTTCTCTTCTCTCGTCCACCTCCTCCCAAGAAAACTTCAGAGGAATAAGTTTGTTTTTGTGAAACTTTGATTGTTGCGATTTATTTTTGATTTATGCAATTTCTGCTCAGGTTGTTGCAATTTTTGTGATTGCAGTCTTTGCCTGATCGGACTTAGAGAAGCAACTCTTGAATCCTTAGATGACCCTCTTAGTGCTTCAAGTAACTATGTGATGTTTTTAGCTTCTTTGATCGATGTAGATCTTGTGTCTTTCATGGATGCACTTCCGAAGAACGTTAGCACTAATACAATTGTTGAGATAAAACCGAACTATCACTTTTATTCATGTTTCTAAAATATCAATGCATCTCTCAATTTCTCAAGCTAAAGAAGCTCCGACAATGGAGAAACAAACCAAGAGAAGAAGAAATCTAAGAGAGAAAAAGAAGAATTCACTTTCTGTTTTTGCATAATGAAATGAACTGAGCTAACACTTCTCTTATTAACGAACCATTCAACGGTTTAACGACTCGTAACAAACTTCTTAGTTGCCACATTAGTAAGCTCTTCAAAACATGTAATATGTAAGTGTTGGACTTGGCCACGTTCGTGGAAGTGTCGTGGTTGCTACAGCCCACGGTCGTGGAAGCTTACATCTTCGTCAAATAAGTAGGTGGGTTTCTTTCAAACTGATAATAAGAGTGGAAGATGGTTCGCGTTGAGTCTTTTGTATAGGTTTTCATAATCAAAATGATTAGTAGAATCATTTGTTGGCTATGTTGCAGGCTGATATGGATCGATTTGTGGAAACGTTGAGTTTTTATTATCTCAGGCGGATGGTGATCCACGGGATGTTGTTGAGAGGTACGAATGTTAGTAAATGTGTGTATTATGGCATTACTCGACATTATTCGATAATAACAAGTGAGATTCTCTTCTGTAACCGAGCATTATTTCTCAATGACTTCAGTGATGCATCTACACTAGGTGTTGGAGCTGAACTTGGCGGTGATGAACTTACTATTGCAATTGGAGATGACTGAAGTTTTTGGTAACGAAGATGGAGTTGAATATGATGGAAATGATATAGAAGAAACATGTGGAGATTTGATAGAGTACTTTGAAATATTTCTTTTTTTTGTATTTAAAGATAGTTTTGTTGGAAACAAGTGACTTTTGTCCAGTGGTTAAACACATTGTTTCTAGATCGGGATTTTAAGTCTCTGTGCGACACTTATTTATGAGAGTTTAACTAATATGTTGATTCTTTGTGGTTGAAAACAAAAATTTGTTGGAATGATTTTTCTTGGTAAAAGTTTTGTTTGAATGTTGGTTTAAAGATAATAACTTTTTCTATTTAAATATGATTTAAATTAGTTAATTATGTGTCTTTTAAAGTTTTATCTTTAGGTATACAGGTACATAACATAATTTTGTGTTAAGTTAGGTGTCCAAAACTAAGTAGTTTTAGTTAACAAAACTTTTAAATAAAAGATTAACTCCGTTAAATACGTCTTTTAACTTTGTTAAATAAATCTGTTAACTCACTTAACATCGTAGCTTATTTAGTCGAATTAACAAAAATTTATGCCTTTAAAATAAAAGTCAATAAAAATAAATGACTTAAATGATCTATGATAAAATTTATGATTAAAACGATTTAAATTTGTAAATATATGTTTTTAAAATATTTTTTATCTTTTACAATCTCTACACCAACTCAAATTAATATACCTAAAATATTTCCTCCTAAGTTTTTAGTCTAGAGCTTGATTGGTTCACCCGTTACCACCCGCAAATGGAGCGTTTGCGGGCGGTTGTGATTTATAGCGATTAGTCTCAGTCATGCAAATCGCTTTGTACCGCTTGAAATCGCTTTAATAGCTAAAACTCAAAAGCTTCTTCCCGCAAGCGTTTGTGGTTGCGGGAGATTGTTGGTGATTAAAATTTTATAAAAGGAAAATCAATATAGTAATATGTTTATATAATATTAACAATAAAGTCACAAAAATCTAATAAAATAAATCCTCTTATATACAATAAAACCTCTATAAATTAATTGGTGGAACTATTTTAATTATTAATTTTGACAAGTATTAATTAATTAACAAATTAACATTTCTAAAAATATTATATAAGTTTCTCAAATTCATAATTTCTTAAAATTTACACTTTTTACTAAAATAATAAATTTATTATAATATCTGATATTATTTTAGAATATGTTTCTTATAATTTTCCATGTTAAGAATTCATTATACTTCCTTTTTGTATATTATTTTCAATATTATTTAAAATTAATATTTCTTTATTATTTATTTAGTAGTTTTTTATTATATAAAATATTTATAAGAATCACTTTGTTTCATATTTATTAACTCAATTTACCTAATTATTTTGTGTCCAAAGAACTATATCAATCATAGTTTATTACATAATTTATAACAATAATTTTCATCGAAAATATCAAGAAATCAATCATATAAAACAAATACGTTAAAATAATGTATGAGACATGTTGCAAGTTACAATCCTAATATACTCGATTATTAATTTATCAAATATTAATTTATAGAGGTTTTCATTTATAAGACATGGTGCAACTCAATCTCTAATATACAATGATAATGAAAATATGTTATCTTAATTTTCTTTGAAGTGAATTAGGATTTTATAAAACAAAGCATAATTTTATAAATGGTTCATCAAGTTTTCAAATGAAATTCTTATTTCTAATTATATATAATTTTTTAAGTTCATGGTATTATCATAATATCATGGTTTTAATACTTTTTCCTAATTATATATTGTATTTATTTTTCTATATTTTGTTTAATCGCTATTGCAATCCATATTATACCAATCATACAGATTCCTCTAAAATACTTATTTACAATCATTAAATCAGTCGTTCAAATCGTTTTATAACACTATAAATTGCAATTACCCACATCCACAAACTTCCGCAACTGTAGCCTCTACGTCTAAATCAGTCTAGTCTTTAGTTTCACCTAAAAGCTTTCTACCGATCTTTTGGTTGATAATTTCCAATCTCCTATAGAAAAAACTATTGAAATTTGGTGAGATTTCTTTCACAAATTTCCCGTCAAAATTTCAATGAGAAATATATGAGGGAATGATGTTTGTTTAATTAATTGATTAAAAACGAAGTAATTTGAACGAAATAGCAAATCTTCAAGCAACGAAGTAGTTTGAAAGAAATAACAAATCCCTACTATCTCCACCTCCTCCAAGTTAATCGCTACCGTGTAGTGATCAATCATCTTCTTCGCCAACTTTTCACTTGATCGAGTCTATCTCTACACACAATTTTTCTGTTTGGACCTACAGATGAACAAAGATAAAGGCAACCAAGAAACGGAAAAGTAAAGACCAGTTAGAAGAAGGCTTGAGAGATGTTGTTACAGGTTAGAACCAAACATTGCCTTGATTAGAAAATCAACCTTTAGGTCAATCACCACTTCCACTTCATCAACCTGTATCAACAACAAACGCAAAGCAGAAATGTAAGTTTCAGTCAGAATATTAAAAAAATGTGACATGTGAAAGCTAGTTTACCACAAGCACGATAGGTACAGTTGCTGTAGAAGTGTGTACTCGGCCCTGCGTTTCTGTTTGGGGATCACGCTGGACTCGATGAACACCAGATTCGTATTTGAGCTTGCTATAGATACAGTTTCCTTTGATCTCCATCACACATGTCTTGCAACCTCCATTCTCAGCCTTTTAAGGTAGGAAGGTTAGAATGTACCTGAGTGAGCAACATGTCTCAAAGATTATATGCTTTAAAGCAATACTCGTTACACTCTTTTTTTTTTCTTTTTTTTTGGTCGAATGTGAAATATATTGAAACATGCCCAAAATATAGCATCTTACTTCTGAACATGAAACCAGGGAAAAGTTCAAAGAGATGATGCGCTCACTATATATATATCTCTGATACATCCGCGCCTACGAATATAGGAACAAACAATCACATTTGAAAGTTTTTAGCAGATTAGCAATGGAGAGGATGCTTAGAGAAACGAATATATTGGTGTTTTATGGTGGATCTGAAGAAGTAACGTCTTATGGCGATCCATATATTATACATATATTTAAATTTTGGATTAAAATAAATTTAGAAGTAGTTAAGGAAATCATGAGAAGACAAAGAGATTGTTCGAACAATTGAGTTTCATTAGTAAATGTTGCTTATAATTCGTTTTTTTATTTGATGGAATTGACACGTGGCAGCGCAGTAGAGGGAGTTCAAAACTTATTACATGTATGGCCTTAGAGGTGTTAAAAAGCAACTTTTATTATTATAGAATTGATTGATTAGTAAATATATGAGTGACATATCATATCATGTAATTAATCTAGTAAACAAAATCCTTTTCAAATATATTTTTTGAGAAATTCTAGTGATGGCAGCAGTTTTTTTTTGTTAATAACACGTCATTGCAAGGTTATTTTTAAAAAATGTTTTGGTTTTAATATATAGGAGATTTAATAACTATAAACTAAAAAATATCCTAGAGAATATTATTTCTCATTTGATTTTCTTTGAATACTAAAATTCCAATTTAAGTTGCATCTTAATTATCACGTAAGATAATAAAAAACAATTTATTCCTTAGTCTCACCAATTTAGTTTATAAATCTTAACTAAAAAGTAATATTTACAACTAAAACCGATCATAATAATATTTTAACAAAGTAAATATTATTGAATATTTTATTTTGACTTTAAATAATAAACTAATGTAACTTAAAATAAAATATCCACCCATAGTGTAATCTCAATTCTAAAAATCAATTATATTATTTATTATTTCCAATCGATATTTGTTACAACAAAATATTTCCTTACCACTAGATATTATTGTAGACATTCTCACCTTCATAATTTTATAGTTAAAATGTTAAATATTAAAATTAATTTCTGACATTGATTTCAACTGAGAATCTTAGATATCAAATCCTATTGATCAGTTCCTTTAAGATGTGAATCGATTTAAAGGATGATTGAGATCTTATATCAACAAAGTAACAAAAATATAAAATTTCCATTATCAACCAAACATTTCCAATAAACTACAAAATGTAAAACTTCAAAAACAACTTTAGGTAACTTTCTCTTTAATGACTAAAAGTTAGTTTTCAATTTCTCCTAGTTAATACTCTTTCCTTAATAAAAATGAGCCGACAAAAAAAAAATGTAAAACTTACAAAGCTCACCAGTTTATTTACAAAATATGTAAATTTTGTATTCATGATATAAGTGTAACTAGAACTGAATCCGCATTATATGCGGGGTGATGTGTTT